>JAMZEH010000080.1:11292500-11362500 GCA_024699665.1 Ostrea denselamellosa
GCAATCTCCAAAATAACCGAAAAAATATACAACCAAGTTATAGGCGAACCGACTTATAGGCGAGTATATACGGTATTAAATGTGTAAAACATCTGTTAACAATCCTGCCAATACACTGCAAGAACTTTACAACGTCTGGCGGTTATAATCCGTACAAACTTTGTTCTCTCTTGATTTTCCTAACTTCGCTTAACACCAGAACTTAAAGTTGTTTGGTTTTTTTCTTGCTAATTTTTTTTAGCTGGTTTGGCTTTTTTGTTTTTTGGTCATTTTTTTTTTATTTGGCTGCGTTTTTTTTATTGTTATTATTATTTTTTTTTTAGCTGGTTTGGCGGTTTATTTATCTATTTATTTTTTTTTGGTTATTTTTTTTTTAAGTTGGTTTGGCCGTTTTGTTAGTTTTTTTTTTTTTTGGTTTGGCTTTTTTATTAGTTGTTTTGCTTTTTACTTAGTTTTTTGTTTTAGCTGGTTCGTCTATTTTGATTAGTTTTTTTTAGCTACTTTTGGGTTTTTGTTATTTTTTTTAGCTGGTTTTGTTTTTTGTTTTGTTTTGGTTTTTTTTGTTAGTTTTTAGCTAGTTTGGTCTTTGTTTGTTATGTTTTTAGCTGGTTTGGCGGTGAAATGTATTACTAATAAGTCTGTCTTGTCTGCTCTGAAAATTTTTCATCAGTCTTCTGTTTACCATAAGTGATTTGTTTACCTGATCCATCATTAGTGTGTTTACAATCAATCTTTTGTTTTGCATCCACTTTCCTGTTTGTCTTCCTCGTTTATTTTGAAGTCAAAATATATTTTCACACGGGGCTCCATTGATCAATAAATCTACTATGGCCAATATCAAATGATAGCCATCATGTCCAAACGTGCCTCAGTATTCTCAATTTCTGCATCATTCATGTTCTGAAATTGAGCAAGTTCTCGTTTTCTGCTGACTGATTTTTAGCATGGTAAACGAGTCAACCAAAATTTCATCAAATTGACAAGGTAGCGTTTTTGCAGTTTTGCCCCAGCAATCAGATAAAGGAGATGGCATGGACAGCCACGGGTTATTATTTTACTGTTCTGTTTAAGTAAACATCCGCTATTCCTTCATTGTTTACTCCTGCTAAAAAACAAGTTTTTATATATTAAGTCCCTTTGAAGCAGATTCTACACACGATAAATTTGCAATGCTTTCTAATGTAGATTTCCCTTCTAGATTCGTAAAAAGATGAGAGACTTTTGAAAGTACTTCATTTAAATATTGGGTAAAGCTTCATATCAGCATTATTCCGTCTGTTGAGGAAGTGTGAGCTCCCCCTTCCAAATCTAAAACCATACAAGATCCAGCATCTTATGACATTTTATGTAGAACTACTGTAGTTTTAGTGTGACCAGAATTATATTCTGCCACATCAGAGTCTGCAGACATTTTAGGAAAACGTTTTGATGTATGATCTGCAAAGTTAACTGGTAGATTGTGTTCAACTATGAACGTTGTAAAAAGATATCCTACTCTCGTAATTGCAATGGTGTCGGATTTCTTTATGACAAAAGTTCCCATTTTCATCAATGAACTTAAACGTGTACAACATTATTGATATTTTATTGTGCTTAAATGTTTTTAAATGTCATTTTCCCTGTCATGTGAAACTTTAAAGTCAGTCAAACTGATTGTACATTTTGCAAACAAACTCTCTTATCTGATTTCAAAAGGCATGCAAATGGCATATTCGTCTTTTAATATCTTGTTTCATTGTGTTTTTCACTTTTAATTGTTTCCATCCACACGTCTTCCTTTTATCAGCTGCATTCTTCATGACAGCCGTTCCCATTTTCTTTCCTTTGAAAGCATTCGAACGATCGAGATCATCTGTTACAACGTCTATGCAAACAAACGTTGTGACGACAATGACTTTTTGCCAAAATCGCGAGGGTTGACAGCCCTGATCCTAATGAGGATAATGTCTATTGTGCGAGATCGTATATAAAACAATAAAGGATAGAAATGGTGGAAAAGAGTAAACGCCATGTTAATAAGACAGTCACGTGGTCAACACTCGGCTTGTCTTGGAGAGAGTACATGCCGTAATTTGAAACTATTTTCGTTTATATCGCTACAACCGCGGATGTTGGTGAGCATACTTCATCATATGGAGAAATTCATACCATCTGGCTAATTTGCATTCCGCCATCTTGGATGCGAACTATCTGTCATGTCAAAAAGAAATTAATACAGAACAAACATCCGGAGTATATTGCAGGCAATACAAAGTCCCCTACCGGTGGAATAATACAGTCGAAAGTACGTCAAGCATAACGAAACTCAAGCTTGATCTGTAACTATCCAAGCCCAAGCCATGTATAAAATTAAAACCTCATGTGGAATAACAGATAGCCGAACGGCCAGACAGAAAGAAAGAAAATTTATAGTTTCCTTCGTAAAAGTCCGTTGGGGACTAAAATATGTTAAATCACAATATGCAAATTAACCTCTGCATACAAACACGTTTCCAGCATCATACCCTATCAATCCCGTGGGGATCCGGATTAGAATAGATCCTCAGTACCCCTTGCTTGTCGTAAGAGGCGACTAAATGGGGCGGTCCTTCGGATGAGACCGCAAAAACCGAGGTCCCGTGTCACAGCAGGTGTGGCACGATAAAGATCTCTCCCTGCTCAAAGGTCGTAAGCGCCGAGCATAGGCCTAAATTTTGCAGTCCTTCACCGGTAGTGGTGACGTCTCCATATGACTGAAAGATTCTCGAGCGGGACGTTAAACAATATTTAATAAACAATATTCTAACCAGGACCCCACCAGGATAAAAAAAAAACACATGTAAAATGAACATACCCACAACTTCCTTGAATATTAGAGAATCTTTGTAAACTGACAGGTGCACAACTTCATTATATACATATATACCCACAGTTGAGTGGAATCTGTTTATTGGTTTGTAAGATATACTCTGGACAATGGCAACATCCTTTCGAAATGGAAAAAAAATATCCGTACCTTCCTTGAATGTTAAAAATTCAAAATAGCAGATGCATGTGCAACTTCATTATTCATATAAGATATACATAAAGTAAAATGTCAAGAGTGTACGTTCGTGCCATGGCCGCGTCAAACCTAAGACGCAAACATAGCTAGTGATTGCACCTTCGCCAAACGCTCGGCACTTAGAAGCGAGAATCACGGATCTTTCAGATTTGACCTTAAATACGGAGTTCACGTGTCATGGTAGGCGTTGGCACATTAAAGAACCCTCACTACTACGGCCCAGAGCGCTAAGCATAGGTCTAAATTTGTGGTACTTCACCTACAGCTGGTGACGTCTCAGTATGGGTGAACAATTCTCGACGGGTCGTAAAACAATCAAACAAACAAACGAACAGACCAGTCTCATAAATCTTATAAAGAATTAAAATAATCGAAAACGGAGCAATCCGCAGTCTCAATCAAGAGTGTACACATCGATAAATTCTTAAGAATGTTTGATCGTCCAGTATTTTAAAACAACGATAACCCTATACAGATATCGTATATCAAGTATACGTAGGAATTGTAAGGTTCCCATCTTTCATATATATAGGGACCTCCACGGCCGAGTGGTTAGAGCATTGCGCTCAAAATCACAAGGCCTCTAGTAGGCGCGCGTTCGATTCTTGCTCGCGCCAATATATGTGAGAAAGTTTGCTAATTTACTTTCGGAAGGTCGGTGGTCTCTTTCCAGGTACATTGTAACTGGGTTCTCTCCTCCACCTACAAAAACTGGACGCCACCAAATAACTGAAGAATTGTTGAGTGTGGCGGAAAATAACAATCAATTATATATAGCCTTGACGGTTGAATGGAGTGGAAATCTAAAACATCGGCAGCTGCTGTCTTATCAACACCTTTTGATCAATAGCTGGGTCCTAAATCTCTCTTTCCAGACAAGGTTTCTTTTGATAAATTAAATCTTAAAAACGAAAACACTCTGAAAGACTGGTTCTGTTTAAATAAACAAGTTAAAGATAAATTCACACCAGCTTTTATTATTTTACAGGGTGGTTCTCTCTCTCTCTCTCACACACACACACACGCACACAACACACACCGAGATGTATATATATATATATATATATATAAGTTGTTTAACGTCCCGCTCGAGAATTTTTCACCCATGTGAAGACGTCACTATTGCCGGTGAAGGACTGCAAAATTTAGGCCTATGATCGGTGCTTATGGCCGTTGAACAGGGAGGTATCTTTAACGTGCCACACCTGCTGTGACACGGAACCTCGGTTTTTGCGGTCTCATCCGAAGGACCGCCCCGCCCCGTTTAGTCGCCTCTTACGACAAGCAAGGGGTACTGAGGATATATTCTAACACCCCGGATCCTGATGGGGCAATTATCAATTTTATCATTGAATTATGGTTAATAATGTTTTGAAGAACACTTAGCAGCAAAGAAGAAGCGTGACTGTGTACATATGGCCATAACAGGTTCCTGTTTGTCCAAATTCCATTCCTCATTTTTGAGAAAAGGTCAGACATTGTATTCTTAAGAGTGACTCCTCTTGTCAACAACAGTTTGACCAGTTCAAAGTTTTATATAGGTGTTAAAACAAATCAGAGGACGTCTCCATATGAGTGACAAATTCTCAATCGGGGCGTTAAACAATATAAAATCAATCATAAAATAATCAGCAATGACGTGAAGAGAACGTATCGACTTACTTACTCACTAGTCTCTTTGTACTTCTGGTCGTCGTGGATGACCTTTTACTTGTGGCCGTAACCAATTCACACACATTCCCCCACAGAAATTCTAGTTTTATCGCTATATTCTGTACATCAGAGTTAAGTCTAGTAAGACCAATTCTTGCAGCTGGGTCACCTCTTCTGACTCAGAACAAATGATGAACTTCAGAGAAACAATAAACATTTCCATACAAAGGAGTTTTCTCACTTACTTAGCAACATTGACGTGTAATGAATCGCGCAATTAAATTATTTAGCTGAATATTGACTTATAGCTTAATACCTTATCCATCATCGCGTTAGCTGTGACTTTTCCATCTTTGCTGTTTCTTATCTCTCTGTGGTATAAAGATCAATATGCTTGCCCAAAATAGTATGTCTTTCCTGCAAAAATGGTAAATCAACAAGACAGTACTATCAATCTCCTATGCTTTTATTCTGTAATCCAATCCCTGCTGCTAACGATGCTTATAATTAGGCATATCGAAACTTGGAGGACAAACTACAATCTCTCTTATTTGGTAAATGTGATTTTGATACAAGTAAACGAAGAGTGTATGTGTCATTAGAATTTTAGAATAAGTAGACAAAACATTTGTGTACATATAAATGAAACGGACCTGTAATTGTTTGTAGATGGCGCTATATACATTTTTATGAATTGTTCATTCATATTATGTAACACCCCCCCCCCCCCCCTTTAAAGAGAAGATGACACCAGAACATGCATAAACCTACAATAAGAGACGGAGAATTCATATATTTACCTCCTCCTGATAATATTGACTGGTAGTAATATTACTGACGTTGTTCACCCATTCTGTGTCCCGGAAAGTATAAAGAACAAAACATGAATGTGTTAGTAGATTGCAACGAGATACAGTCGCTAACTTCATTATCGCGTGTATTATTATGATATGTCAAGACACAACGAAATATATGCTGGTCACGAAATTCAATCACAAACGTTCGATTTTCTTTCTTTTTTGGGAGATTTTCTTGAATTATTTCTTTTCTATATACGTCATCATACGTTCACCACCCCTGGGAGAAATAACATGCTTCTAATTTGATCGCCATTCCCACAATTATTTTTACAGAATTATTTACAAGATGGACAATGATTTCTAATTGTATATCATCGATACTACATGGGGGGAATTTTCCGGATATAAATATTCCCCTCAGGATAGATCTTCCTAAAACTCTCTGCCATTTTCTTTTCTGTGGCTATCTGTACAGAAAGTATGGCATGCGCGTCGACCATGGTTTCTTGATACCTATATATATATATATATATATATATATATATATATATATATATAATCGACGCGTGTGGTCCATAATGACTTTTCGGAGAGAAAATTATAAAAAATGTACGAAGGTTTACGTTCTGCCATCATATTAAAATATGAATTCCATCGAGGATAAATTACAGTTATGTCTAAACAAAATCCAAAACTGGGCTGATGTAAATGGTTTTAAATTCCCACAACTAAAATGGAGTGCATGCATGTCTGTTCTACACGGAAACACCACGATGATTCGCAGTTGCAATAAGATGGTACTCCAATTAAAGTTGTAAAAGAGATTAAGTTCTTAGGTGTCATTTTTTACAATAAACTCTCTTTCATTCCGCACATATCAATGTTCAAAGAAAAATGTACAAAAGCCCTTGATATAATAAAGATTGTTGCAAACACAAAATGGGGAGCAGATAAGAATACTCTTCTACATCTGTATCGCTCTCTCACCAGGTCTAAACTAGACTACGGCTGTAGAGTATATGGAGCGGCAAGAACATCCTACATTAAAGCCCTTGATGCAATCCACCATCAAGGACTTCGACTGTGCACAGGAGCTTTTCGAACCTCTCCTGTAGATAGTTTGTATGTTGAGGCAAACGAACCCCTCTAGATCTACGTAGAATAAAACCTATCTTACAATCCATTGTTAAATTAAAAGCTAATACTGACAATCCTGCATTTGACTGCGTTTTCCATCCACAGTTTGAAGATTTGTATGACATATATAAAACGTGTATAAAATCAATTGGTCTCCGAGTTAAAACCAATTACATGATTAGAACTTGCCTTTGGACATCATAAAACCCTCGTCACGGTCAGAAATATCACCATGGAAATTACTAAAACCCAAACTTGACACCTCACTATCTGAATATAAAACATCTGAAACAAATTCCGCTACTTTCAAACAAAAGTTATCCGAACTAAAACAATCTAAACATTCTACAACTGGGGCCCGTTTCACTAAAAGGCGTAAGATACGTCCAAACTTAAGTTAAGGCTAGGGTCGTACGCCAAAATGTAGTCCGGCGTAAGTTGCGTTTCACTACATGGCGTACGCCAGGCCTTAAATCATTTTATCGGACTAAGTTAAGGCCAGACTTACGTCCTTAACAACGAGGTCATGCACATGCGCACACGTATCACACATTTTTATAGAAAGTAGTGAAGGAAAAAGAGAGAGGGAACTTGAAAATTATGTTTCACTATCGTCTCAGTTTTGGAAATAACAATTTAAAATTAACAATGAGTTAATGACACAAAAAAAAAAAAATTCACATTTTCAATTGCATTAAAATCACTATATATATGCATGTATATATCATTTGAATAAAAGAGCATAACAAATATACAATCTAAATTATATTTTCAATCTAAACAAGTGTTAGAATATTTGAGTTTTTATTGGACCAGTCAAAAATATGGCAATAGATAATAAAGAAGATTGTGTGTTATTTTCCATGTACATGTATCTTTTCATCAAGAAACATAATCTCTCTCTCTCTCTCTCTCTCTCTCTCTCTCTCTCGTGTCAAGTTAATTTCTTTAGCACTTTCTTAAAAATATGTGAATTTCTTAAAAAAAAAAAACACGTGCTAAGCCCCTGTGTGTAATATATGTACATTTAATCTATATGTTACATTTAATTCATTATAACTTTTTATGGTAAAAAACCTAGTGAAAAATGATTGTTGTGTGGTTTTTTTAAATATCTTAATTCGAACATAAAAATATACAACGAAGGTAGACGTATGATTCGAAGTTTTATTTCGTGTGTGTGTGTGGGGGGGGGGGGGGGGGTCCGTACTCCAACCTCAAATTTCTATTTTGGGGGAGGGGGCTCCGTACTCAAAGTGTGGGGGGGGGGGGGGGGGGGGGGAGCTAAGCCTATGATAACACATGTTTTTGCAAAAAAGAGTGGGGGGGGGGGGGGGGGGGGGGGCTAAGCCTATGATAATACATATCTTTGCAAAAAAAAGGTGGGGGGGGGGGTCTACTTACAAGGTCTATGTCATCTAGGTACTCTAGCGGGTTAATTCTGTCCCGAAAAACGCGTTCTCTACGAGGTGTTTCTCTTCTTCTGCGAAGCAGCCAGAAAGTTGCCATTTTTAATGTTTACGTCTGAAGTTACGCCTGCCTTTGACCAGGTGTAGATTTTGGTCTTAACTTAAGGCTGGCGCAAAGTTACGCCTTGTAGTGAAACGGATATTAGTCCAAGTTATTGGCGTAAGTCCGGATTTACGCCGGCGTAAAGTTACGACGGGCGTACGCCCTTTAGTGAAACGGGCCCCAGATGTTTATACAGATGGTTCAAAACACCAAAATAAAGTCGCTGCTGCTGCAGTAGTCAATAACAACGTTTTCTCGGCACGACTCCCAAATGAAGCAACAATATATACCGCTGATACAAAGGCTATTCAACTTGTGTTAGAGTACATTAAAAATTCTAATGACAAATATTTCACTATATTTTCAGACTCTCTATTTTGTGTACAGTCTATAAGCAACATGAATATTGATTATCCAAACATTTTAGACATTTTGAACCAGTACTATCTTCTAACTAAACAAAATAAAATAGTTGAGTTCTGTTGGATTCATAGTCATATTGGTATCCATGGTAACAACAAAGCATGCACTGCAAAATGATACTGTACATTTTAAAATTCTTTACACAGATTTAAAATATATCATAAAAATATATTGGGATTTCTGTGACAGAAGTTAACTTTATTCTATTCAAAACAAAATAAACAAACGTGTAGCATCGTAATGAAACGCCAGGATGAAGTTATTATTTCAAGAAGACGCATCGGGCATTCAAATTGACACATTCTTATTTATTAAACAGTGAACTTCAACCTCAATGTATATCTTGTGACTGTCTATTAACTATACAGCACATTCTTTTGGAATGTAGTGATTTTACGCCCACACGAAAGACTTTTTAATAATGTGTACGCCTGGGCGCTTTGGCGTCAATGGCAGCTACGGCACTGGTTAACTAAATCATTCAAAACATATTTTATTTCCAATTCCCCGTTTGTGTGTAGGGGGGGGGGGGGACGGGGGGCAATGCGGGTTTAGATTACTACGTACTTTTCGTTCTCTGGTATCTGGCTTCCGTTGAAAAAAAACAAAAAACAATTCCGCGTCTGCAGTGTGGTACCATGACTCCGACATGTTAGTGACTTCACCGTTTTCAATACCACAACTATTTCGCGGGTAAAGAGACGGCGTTCATTTTCATTTTTTATTTTTTTTGGCTGCTCTTGTCTGTTTAGAGTATCCTGAACAGTGAAACCAACGCATCCCAGATCTCTGTGAAAGGGATGACGTCACAATGCATTAAACACGGTTTTGTATGGAAAATGATCCTCCGCGTGATAATATGTTTGGGTTTTTGATTGATTGATTGATTAAATATTGTTTAACGTCCCGCTCGAGAATCTTTCACTCATATGGAGACGTCACCATTGCCGGTGAAGGGCTGCAAAATTTAGGCCTATGCTCGGCGCTTACGGCCTTTGAGCAGGGAGGGATCTTTATTGTGCCACACTTGCTGTGACACAGGACCTCGGTTTTTGCGGTCTCATCCGAAGGACCGCCCCATGTAGTCGCTCTTACGACAAGCAAGAGGTACTGAGGATCTATTCTAACAATCTCCACGGGGCAAGTTTAGGTTATCGATAATTAGGAAAACATTCATTATAAACGCGTATTTAAAATGGATAATGGGTATATAATAAAGTTATCATTACTACAGTAAATTGATCCGAAGAGCTGGATCACGTCTCGTTGATAGGCGCGGATCATCAGATCAACCTAGTGCTCGGATCATGTCTCTACGCTTCGCGAAGCGTCTCGTTTCAACTGATGATCCACGCCTGTCATCTCGACGTGATCCGCGCCTGTCAATGAAATGTGATCTGACTCTTCGGATCAAATTACTGCAGTAATAAGATGTATTTATAAATTATATTAATTCTTGTTAAACAATGCAAATTTTTGCCAATCAGGAACTCGACAGAATTAATCAATTGGATGGGACCGATAAAACCCATTCTTCAAAGAAAGAATAAACTGCACTAAAATGCATCTAGAACACCTTTCATTATTAAGATGTCAATTAACAAGGAAGTAAGCGCTGCCTGTAAATGATAGCAACAGAAGACACAGGATTGAGACTGACAAGGTATTGAGCGTTCTGTTCACGTGGTTTATAGGGGTTTACATGTAATTGTGAGAACAATTCATTTACCCACCCGGAGCTTCCCCTGCTGATAATGTGAATATACCCCGGCTGCACCTGACCACGTACCTGAATCCGCCGTATGGACGGCCGTCCTAAAATAAACAGCTCAAAGGCAACGGAACGTGAAAAACGATTCAATTGTTACTGAAAGTTCTGGGGAATAATCACTTACTGAAATTAATAATTACGATTTGTTGTTTCCAAACTAATTTCGTGTATGCCTTTATACTATCGCATACAACGTAATTTATTTGATTTCATCCAGTTGAAAGGAGTATAAGTTGGTCGAAATTTAAAATCATTGTTGACTAATTTAACTTTCGAACATCTTCGGTTGACCCTAATTGTAAAATGTATGCATTGTGCTTGCCTTCTGCATTCGTGGTAGGAAAGGAAAGATACATTGCTGAATACAACAGATGTTTTTACAAGACCCTATGTTTACTCCTCGCGAAAGTATTCACTGTTGTGAAGAACCTTCAAATGTAACGTGCCACAGCATATGCCAGAAGTGGTGTAAATCAAATGTGGATTCTAAAACATTCGAGTGAACTTTTAGAAAATTTGAAATCGCAATCAAATCAATAACATTAAAACGTATGACTTTACACAACAATACCTCAAGATAAATTAAAGAATGGAGTTTTTGATATCATAGTCAGTTGCTTCGTCAACAAAAATAGTAAATGAAATATTCATATCTAATAATCAGTCATCCATAGATTATGTTGTTAAACTTCACTCTGACTCCACGCACAAGTACTCTGAAGTTGATACTAAAAGATTCTAGAGTTCCTCATTGATACCTTCGTACGAGTATCGTGGTGATCAAGTCTTCCAACAGTCTGTTATGCTCCTTTGTTAGCTGATCTGTTTTCATGTTCTTTGGAAGCAGAATTCATTCAAAAGCTTCTAAATGCGACAAAAATATCTCTCGCTTTGGCCTTCAATTCGACATTGAGATATATCGACGTCGTTTTATTTATTAACAATGATAATTTTCATTCATATGTCGATTTGATATATCTCAGTGAACTTGACATAAAATACATCAGTCTTCCACATCTGCTTCGTACTTAGATATTTTATTTCAATTTCTCCACCGTCAACTTTCGTTATCTATGTATCAATATTCCATATCACCTGCATAATATGGTGTTTATATCTCTCAACTGATTTGATACGCAAGAGCTTGTTCTGCATATGATGAGTTTTAAAATCGAAATAGGCTACTGACAAACAAGTTGTTGTTACAGGGGGGATCTAAGATCAGCATTTCGTAAATTATATAGTCGTTATAACGATCTAGTTTGCCCGCACAACTTTCCATTAAGTCAAATGCAGTCTGGCGTGTTTCATACCAATTGTTAAGACGTTCTTGACACACTGATTCTGACTGCGTATCAATGACATATCACATAAATTCATTAAGGTAGATCGTGTGTAAAACACTAAAGGATAATAAAATAAGCAGAGATCCAAGAGTTGGCAGAGAATAGCACGTAGTATAGCCACGTGGTCAGTACTCGACTCGTTTCGAAAGAAAGGTTTAAAAAGCTGGATTAGAATGTAACATCGTCATTTTCTGAAAGATTCTTGCCCACCATATGAATGTTAGGCCATAAGCATGCCAAAATTCAAACTCCAGTTTTACTTGTGTAGGTATAACACAAACTTTCTGGAGCAATTAACTGACCATCTATCACATATCAAGTGCTAGAGATTAGATTAATAACTTATTACAATAACATTGATTTGGGCTTGGATGTTCTACGATGATGAAATTTGAAATCAAGGCACGTTTCTGACAAATTAGTTGATGTTATAGGGATTTTACCTATCTCGTTTAAAGTCATCATTTCGGGAAAACAAATTGCTGAGGATTCAGAAAAGCTTCATTATATTAAAAATATACTGAATTCGTGCCTCAAGTAGCTTAGTTCGCAATGCGCCTCGCCGTGCCTCACATGACTGTGCAAGTCGACTTTAGCGATTGGGGTGTTATCTTTATCTAGTGTCTCTTTCGCTTAGTCCCAGACGGACATATACACCTGTACCACATTTAATTAGATTTGTTGTTTCCCCTGGGGATCCGGGTTGTCAGAATAGATCCTCAGTACCCCTTGCTTGTCGTAAGAGGCGAATAAATGGGGCGGTCCTTCGGGTGAGATCGTAAAAACCGAGGTCCCGTGTCACAGCAGGTGTGGCACGTAAAAGATCCCTCCCTGCTCAAAGGCCATGAGCGCCGAACACAGGCCTAAATTTGCAGCCCTTCACCGGCAGTGGTGACGTCTCCATATGAGTGAAAGATTTTCGAGCGGGACGTTAAACAATATTTAATCAATCAATTAGGTTTGTTGTAAAAATGATAACGTACATTTTGGTAAGTCAATGCAGAAGTTCACGAGCAGTGTGTGGATGAATAAACACGTTTGACCAAAGTTTTAGTTAGATACTCATATATACCTTGCATGGTTTGATAGTAAAACTTTCTTCTTGAATTTGTCGCCCTTATTTGCATCACTATGGACAGATACACGACCGGTCCCTAAATGTCTGTTTCTTTCACTGTCGGCTCAGCGGCACTATAAAACAGCCATTCCCCTGCAATAAAATCGCCTTTTTCATAAGACAGTAAGGATGCTTTCGCACATAGCTTTCTTCACAAGGGAACGATAAAATAGAGGATTTTAGCAGATTGTCGGTACTAATTAGAATATCGTTCAGGGAGCAGGAAGACTTTGTATTAAGTGTCAACCAAGACAAAGTACGGTTCATTAGAATCATAATTTTTAATAATGCAAATAAATATACATACTTTAAAATCATCTTTCAAGTTACAATATTTTGTATTTATTACTGTGCACTAATAAAACATTGACCCGATCGCGTTAACCTAGTAGTTAGGGCGCTTGTTTTCTAACTGCGAGACCAGACTTGGATTTCTTGAAAAAAATCTCAAACTTCAGTTTGAGTTTTCTTTTATTTGGGCAGTCAAAATGTCAGTAAAATTGATTGATTGATTGATTAAATATTGTTTAACGTCCCGCTCGAGAATCTTTCACTCATATGGAGACGTCACCATTGCCGGTGAAGGTAATTAAGGTCTCCGAGGAGTGATTTAAAAAAAGGGATCGCCACTGAAAATAAAATCCGATCTAATTCCAAATATTAAATTTGAAACTGACCCGCTTCTTCGGCACAAAATTTGGTGTATAAAAAACCTAGTCCCCTGCCACCTCCAACATGACATTTATTTTCAGATATCATTAAATTAGCAGCACGTGAATTGTATATTCAAGTCATGCTAATCATTGCTCTCCAAAACAGAAGTACATAGAACGTTACAATGCCTGTACGATAAGGAGGGATTCACAACATGCAGTTTTCGTGTGATTTATGCTATCGTCATCACAAATTCCAGTAGTTTGAGTGTAGATTCTATTGCTTTAACAATAATTTAACAATTGTCGCACAATTACGTGATAGTTTTCGATCATAATTTGATCTTCGCAACTCCTCCTAAACCTTGGTTTGGGGGGGGGGGGTATTTCATTGAAACTTGGTACAAAGATTGATTGATTGTTTGTTTGTTTTACGTCCCTTCGAGAATTTTTCACTCATATTGAGACGTCACCAGCTATAGGTGAAGTACCACAAATTTAGACGTGTGCTTAGCGCTCAGGGCCGTAGCAGTGAGGGCTTTTTAACGTGCCAACGCCTACCGTGACACGGGACCTCCGTTTTAAGGTCATATCCGAAAGACCTGTGATTCTCGCTGCTAAATGCCGAGCGTTTGGCGAAGGAGAAATCACTACCTAATTTTCGTCTTAGCTTTGACGCGGCCATGGCGCGAGCGGGGCTCGAACTCACGACCTCCCGGTTACGAAGCGAACGCTCTAACCACTGAGCTTCCGCGACCGGTTGGTACAAAGAAAGTGTGTGCATATTACAAGGGAATAATGTCCCAAAATTGTTGAAGGATTTATGACCCTTAAATTTACATTTTTGGGGTCAATAACGTATGCCGGCGTATTATAAATTATATACCGGTTTAGCGGTGCTCAATTTTTTTTTTTTTACATACGAAACCACAATAAGGAAATGCAACTTCAATTTTTATTTTATGAAATACAATATGCATTATTTTATGAAATTTAGGGGTGTAGGAAAGTATATATACCGTGGATTTCATCGTCCTAGTGTCCCAGGGGGAGATCCTAGACACGGGGAACTTAAAGCAATATAAGCTGCCAAAATTGCAATTTTTTATAGTGGCATTAAAAGAGGTTAAATGAACGTTGATATGATTGAAAAAAAGAACTGCATCGAATTTCCTCTCTTATGCATCGTTTACACACCTTTACGTGATGAAAAATATGTTCCTCGACATTCCGTTTGACCCTAACAACGGCAGCTGATTAATCGTCGGCGACAATCCCGAAGATAACCGATGTTGACACGAATGATTCTGATGCTGATCGGGGTGGATCGGGTTGTATCCGGGTCATTAAAATATGGACGGCGAGGTGAGATAAAATTCTAGTTACCATCATTATTTTGGCATTGTTAACGATGTTATATGTTTTTATATCTTTTTGGTCCCGAATCAGTCAAAGTCGGCTTTCTCCCTCGCTTCGAACCTTTCGTGTCAGATATCTTTCGTGCTTACCGGAAATATTGCGCTTGCGCATTTGATTTTGCCGAATGAGTTCAACTTTAGGTCATTGCATACGGAAATAATGTCGGAAAAATTAAGGTACGGGAAGACTTAATTTCAACTGTCGAACAATTTTTACATTTAATGCAAAAAATACAATATGTCAAAAGTTTAATCGATAAAATCAGGTATTAGAAGGTAGATGTTACAAAATTTCGATTAAATTTTAGGGACCCCAAAATAACAATTTTGACAGCTTATATTGCTTTAATATATCATCGTTTAAAATCTAATTCCTGTAGTAAACAACATCAGGTGAGGCGGTATACCTGAGTATCCATCACACTACCTAAACTTTTAGAGCAGTTAACAAAAGTCTAATCAATGTTACTGGTACATGGCCTAAACGTCATTAAATATTTTAAAATTCATGTCAAAAGTATGAACTCATACCTGCGAAATGTTGCCATTGACGACAAGCTGCAGAGCTATCATAACCCGATCTGTCCTTACATTTCCGATTGTTAGTTTTTCAATATAAGCTCTGGGAAATATGGCAATTTAGGACCACCAACTCAATATTTCATCGTAGTGGATTGTCAAAATGACTGAATGCTCAATTCGGCGTTAAGAAGGCACACTACATTATCATAATGGCTAACTTCTACTTAAAACATGAATGAAAATATAAAAATCAGCAATATTTGTGTTTTAGAGATTTCAATTTGCACGGCAATTTTGAAATCGATATCATTAACGCTGTTGCGGATTAACACCAACTCGGTTTTGATTTACACTATAACACCGAGATGACATCGCGTACAATTTTATCACTCTTTAAATAATTTGGTCATACTATATTGAGTTGTAACGCTGATATGAAAGTTTAAGATTACTTAGTCACGGTTACCAAAGCTTTTCAACCTTGTGATCTGTCATCAGAATCCCCATGTAAAATGGTTAACCAAACGTATTAGATCGTACAAAAGAAGCCTGCATTGAACATTTCAGCGCTAATGCATTGTAGCAACTGCAGGTCTTTTACTGATTACTTCTTTTATATTATGCAAGTTCAGTTTATTCTGTCAAACCATTATTGGTACATGAGGTGCAATAGTAATATGTTTACTTTAATGAACACAGTCAATCAGAGGTACAATATACAACAAGAGACAAAGAGTAAATACAAATGTGGGCATCAAATGTGACAGATTGATTGTATATTGTTTTACGGCCCGCATGAGAATTTTCCACTCGTATGGAGAGATGTCATCATTGCCGGTGAAGGGCTGCAAAATTTAGCCTTATGCTCGGCGCTTATGGCCTTTGAGTAAGGAGGGATCTTCATCGTGCCACACCTACTGTGACACGGTGTCTCCGTTTTTACGGTCTCATCGTCTCATCTTTAGTCGCCTCGTATGACAAGGAAGGGGGTACTGAAGACCTATTCTAACCCAGATCCCCACGGGGTTCAAGGGTGACAGGCAGCATCATCAATTGTCAAAATGAACATACAGAGTTTTACCATTTTAATGAGTTTTGGGAGCAGGAACGTGATGAACCCTAAAGAAGTAAAATCCGGCAAAATTGTGTTAAGTTTATGTATGATAAATCATTCCAGTAATTGTTATTTAAGGATTGTGATTTCTCTTTCAATCTGTATTAAGTATTTACAGATTTATAATTGATAAATCAATTATCGTTCTTGAGGTTTGATACGTGACTGCCCTTCTCCAGTCTGACACCTGCTTCACTGAGGCAGTGCAAATTGGTTCCTACAAGTGATTAAATTGATGGTCGACTCTAGGGATTGTGTTTCTTTGATTTTGTTATGCCTCTCTCTTACTCATTTTCTAGCAAAGATGCGTTACTTCTGGAAATGAAAGGAAATTTTAGAGAAGTATGTTTGTTGTGTGCCGTATTGAAAAGGACTCGTGAGCCAGAGCGCATTGCGATCTGTTGTCCGCCGTGCGTGATCTTTTGTCCCAATATAAACATGATTCTGTCCGCATCATGTCTAGCAAATTAAGAAATCTTTTGATGATCACAATTCTTTAACACCAATTAAAAGCTCTCGGCTGACGGCCCCATACAATCAATAGGCTTGTCTCTCTTCAGGATTGTTAAGTGTATGGCTCAATCTATTTGTCATCAGAGGTATAGCAGATACACATGTAAAAATACAAATCAAAAATGAATATGGAAAACGTTAGGTATATCTAAATGAAGCTTAAAAATGGATCCTTGTCACAATTCTGAAAAAAATAGAAGATATCCGCTATATTTGCATATTTTTTCTTCGATTATGAAGCCACATCGTTTCATATCAGTTGTTAGGCAGTTCTTCACTGGTGATAAGCGAAGTTGGTAAAGGCAGTTTAGAACATTCCAGTGTGGCGGCTCACGAAGCAGGAAGAAATTCGCAGGTCATATTTGTCTGCGGATATATATCTTTTGCTATGTTTTCTTTCTTAAACACGTCAATATCTTCACAAAAAGTTTTCTGAAGCGAACATCTGAGCGAAAACATTCTCAATTATTCAGTCTGAGAGCCTCACATTTGTTCGTAAAGCCTCGCATATGTTCGTAACCGTTTCTGTTCATGTGTATAACTGTATTAGCAAAGACGATTGATTGATTGATTCAATATTGTTTAACGTCCCGCTCGAGAATCTTTCACTCATATGGAGACGTCACCATTGCCGGTGAAGGGCTGCAATTTTCGGCCTATGCTCGGCGCTTGTTACCTTTGAGCAGGGAAGGATCTTTTACGTACCACACCTGCTGTGACACGGGGTCTCGGTTTTTGCGGTCTCATCTCATTTAGTCGCCTCTTACGACAAGCAAGGGGTACTGGTTAAAGCATTGCGCTCAAAATCACAAGGCCTCTCGCCTCTAGTCGGCGCGGGTTCGAATCTCGCTCGCGCTGATATATGCGAGAAAGTTTGCCAGTTTACTTTCGGAAGGTCGGTGGTCTTTTCCCGGGTACATTGTATCTGGGTTCTCTCCTCCACTAATAAAAACTGGACGCCAGCAGATAACTAAAAAAAATTGTTTAGTGTGGCGGAAAACAGCAATCAATCAATCTTCACTATATATATTGATGTTCACAACCTGATCCTACCTCGGGGGGGGGGGGGGGGGGGTCCTTGTTTGACCCGATCACCACGGGTGTGACCGATCGACAGGAAATGCTGACTCCCCCTAGACACCTGATCCCACCTTTGCGAACGCTCTAACCACTGAGCCACCACGTGAATTATAGGGACTGTATCATCATTTAAGCAAAAGCGTAGTTAAATATAACTGATTATTTCCTCACTTAAAAAACTGCCTCCAGTAAATCCAAATCACAACAAGAGAAGATTGAAAGATTTTAAAATATTGTCATAGAAATGTCTTAATAACAATTACAAAGCATAGATAATTTGCATAAATTTAACTTTCTACCCCTTTTGATACCATACCCCTAACTTTTTATTAAGGACAAAGAATGAGGAAATAATTTTCTTTCTTTTATGATCCGATATTCCAACTTAATTTTATGTCATTAGGTAGTTCAATATACCAGTGTTATTGCATGAAAAAGTGAAAATAAAGAACTGTGAAGTTTCATAAATCCCATATTGAATACAAAATTAAGAATATGACAGACACGGACCCCTGGAAACACCAGACGTGGGATCAGGTGCCAAGGAGGAGTAAGCATCCCCTGTTGACCGGTAACACTCGCCGGGAGCTCTATATTTTGATCGGATAAACAGAGTAATCTTAAAATAATACAAAATCCAGAGAAGGGTAAACACGGACCAGAGGTGGGATCAGGTGCCAAGGAGGAGTAAGCATCCCCTGTTGACCGGTAACACCCGCCGGGAGTCCTATATTTTGATCGGATAAACAGAGTAATCTTAAAATAATACAAAATCCAGAGAAGGGTAAACACGGACCAGAGGTGGGATCAGGTGCCAAGGAGGAGTAAGCATCCCCTGTTGACCGGTCGCATCTGTCTTGAACATGTTAAATTATAAATATCTAAGCACTAGGACTATTCAGAAATTACATCAAATTGCAAATTTTAAAATTATTAGAGCATCTTATTGAAATCGCCAGTGTTTTCAACCTTCGCAAACAGAATTAACCTTGTTTTTAAATGGTGTTTCTGCTAGAAAGTAGGATAAAATTTGTAATAAAATACAAATTGATATAATAATGCTTACCTTTTCCTTGATTTACACCCCTTGCTAGACTTACACCCATGAAGTGCTACAAATTAACCTTTGCATGACGTGGTAAAAATGGTTCTTTATTATGGTATAGGGAAAAGGAAATACTCGGATCTAGTGGTCATTTATCCAAAACGTTACTTCGTTAACCATCACTCTTATTCCACGTAAAAGTACTCCAAAGATGAATTAAAAAGATGCAGGAGTTTCTAATTGACGATATCTTCATATTCTTTGGTGATCAGGTCTTCTAAAAGTCTGTTGGAATTCCTATTTTTATCTATTAAAAATAGTCGTTTCCTTCATATGTCATTTCGATATATATCCCAGTGAAATCGGAATGAAAGATACCACAGAGTCCATCACATCTGTTTCGTAGTTAGATATTTCACTGAAAATTTATTTTAACGTCAAACTAACAACTCAACTTTAAAACAAACGGAATGATTTCAGCTTCCCCATCGCCAACTCTCCATATTTATGTACCAATATTCCAATACCACCTGCATAGAGTATTTATACTGGACAAAAAAAGTTAAGGATCATGATTTCAGAATTATTTTATTCATAATAAAACCAAATAAATTATGTTAAATATATACTTAAAATGTTCAACGATAATCGAACAATACATTTTAAACCTGTTTTTACAAATTCATCAATATGTTAAGCAGCCAGAGCAACCATTGTCAGGTAAACCCCCAAAACAGTTTGAAAATCGGTATGAGCAACAATAACAAATTTCATTACAAATAATTAAATCTTTATAAAGGCAATATCAATAGGGTGTATGTCCACTCTGAGCCTGTATAACGGCACGACAACGCCTCTGAATACTTTTGATGAGCCTGCGGAACGCAATTTGTGGCAACCTTGCCCATTCCTGCTGTAAAGCTAACGTAAGCTCCTGGCGGTTTGTCGGAAGTACAGGGCGTCTGGAAACAGCTTGCTGCAACATGTCCCAGGCATGTTCTATTGGATTTAAATCCGGAGAACAACTCGGCCAATCCATACGTTCAATTGTCTCTGTAGCAAGGTAGTCTGTCACAATACGTGATCTGCGGGGACGAGGATTATCATTCATTAACACAAAGTCGTTGGCCATAGCTCCCGCATAAGGTCTCACAATTGGATGCAGTATTTCGTCCCTGTAAATTGCACCGGTAATATTGCCATTAATCACGTGCAAGTCAGTACATCCACCAATACTGATTCCGGCCCAAATCATCACAGAGCCACCTCCAAAACGACCATGCTCTGCTACACAGCAATCAGCATACCGTTCTCCACGCATGCGCCATACACGCCTACACGTCATGAAAGTCCACGCAGAACTGTGACTCGTCTGTGAAAAGAAAAGGCGTCCACTTTATGTGATTTTGAGCCCAATTGAATTGTGCTACACGATGTCTTCTCCTCAAAATGGGACGAACAGCAGGTCGATGAGCCCGAAGGTTAGCAGCATGAAGTCTCTGTCTGAGAGTTTTTGGTGTTATGCGCACTCCACTTGCTGCATGAAAGTCAGTATTGAGTTGGACAGCACTCTGAAACCTGTGTCTACGAGCCATAAGTGACATATAGCGATCCTGGCGAGCGGTTGTGGACCTTGGACGACCTGATCTCGGTCTCTCAGAAACATTACCCGTCTGCCTAAAACGATTCCACAACCTTGAAATCACACTTTGGGACACATTAAAATGTCTGGAGACAGTTCTCTGGACTTGGCCAGCTTGAAGCATACCTACTGCCTGACCAGCTTCCAGAGCAGTCAAATGGCGCCTCATGGCTTTTAATGTCAATAATTGTTCACCTAAGAGTCGATTAGAGCAATAAATACCCACAATAAAATGAAAATCACAATTTTTTCAATTTCAATATACACGTTGGCACACTTTGATTTTGACCCCTTGCTTGTGTTTGGGCGAAAAAATCGTGCACTTATGACGTCAACATGAAACCAGGTAAATCTATTTTGTTAAGGACACATTGGAGAAACTATACATGTTAAAATTTGTCAAAATAATTATTTGGTTTATAAAAATTTTTGAGGTCAAAATTATGATCCTTAACTTTTTTTGTAAAGTATATATATCTACCGATGCGATACGCAAGATCTTGTTCTGCGTATGATCAGTTTTTAAATTGAGGCAGGTTACTGATAAATAAGTTGGCGTTACAGGGGTTTCAACAGTGCTCGTTTGAAGGCAGCATTTCGCAAATCGGATGATCTTTATAACAATCTAATTTAGTAATAAAACCCTCATTGCGTCAAATGCTGTCTGACGTGTAGCATACCAAAAGTTAGGCCGCTGTTTACGCACAGATTACTCCGTTTACCTTATCAAGGTATGGGGATCACCGCGGTCGACATGGTATGTTTACTCCTACTAGACACCTTATGTCACTTCCTGGATTCCGGATTTACATTTCTCTTAATTTTGTATTTTTATAGGTGTTATGAAATTGATCAGTTTAAAAGAAATTGAACAGTCGCCGGATAGCTGAAAAATTGCTCAGGCGACTATAAATAAAAAAAAATAATAATAAAAAAAAAAAAATTGATTGATTGATTATATATTGCTTTCCGCCACACTCAACAATTTTTCAGTTATCTGGTGGCGTCCAGTTTTTGTTGGTGGGGGAGAGAACCCAGATACAATGTACCTGGGAAGAGACCACCGACCTTCCGCAAGTAAACTGGCAAACTTGCTCACATAACGCCGCGGCCGAGATTCGAACACGCGCCGTCAGAGGTGAGAGGCTTTGTGATTTTGAGCCCGATGCTCTAACCACTCGGCCACGGAGCCCCCCCCCCCCCCCCAAAAAAAAAAGAAATTGAAAAATACTCTTGATTTCAAGTTACAAGAGGCTTTTTAAATAGATATCTCTGCTTGGTTGCCTTAACTTGTGTGATTATGTATTAAATCAACTCGCACTCCAATATAAATATAAACTCGGTAGTTCACGGTAGTTACACTGTAATAAAAAAATTTTATTGTTTAGTTCGTGAACGAGAGAATAAAGACAAGGACGTCCCTTGGGGAGACATTTCCTAACAGCCAAATCCCATCTACTGGCGATTTTCTTCGCATAGTTTGCAGCATCTGTAATACGTATCGACCTCCTATCAACTGTGGCGTCCCGTGGGGACGAAATAGGTCTTTAAAAGCCCTTGCTTGTCGAAAAGGAGACTAAATAGGGCGGTCATTCGGATAAGACCGCACAAACCGAGGTCCCCTGTCACAGCAGGTGTGGAACGATAAAGATTTCTCCCTGCCCAAAGGGTTCTAAGCGCCGAGCACAGGCCTAAATTTTGCAGTCCTTCACCGGCAATGGTGTTGTCTCCATATGAGTGAAAAATTCTCGAGCAGGACGTTAAACAATATACAATCATGCAATCTTCAGAAATTTATTACTATGGATGAAACTTGGGTCCATCATTTTATCACAGAGGCCAAACGACAGTTTAGACAATGAAAGCACCCTGATTTACCCCCGCCAATGAAGGCAAAAACTGTTTTATCAGCTGTGAAGGTCATGACCTTGCTTTCAGGGATGTTGATGGTATTCCGGTGGTAAATTATCTCCAAAAGGGACAAACAATCGATGGCACATACTTTGCCTAACGTTTGGGGCAGTTACGCGAAAATATTACAGTGCCTCGGAAAACTTGGTAAAGGTGTGTTGTTCCACCAGGTCAATGCCCCTGTTCACAAGTCTGTCATTGCCATGGCTGCCATTAACGATTATGGCTTAAACTTAATTGATAATCTGCCTTATCTCGCTTCATCAGACTAAAACTGAAAATGGCCATTTCCGATACCCAATTTTAGTCAGATGATGACCGGTCGCGGTAGCTCAGTGGTTAGACCGTTCGCTTCGTAACCGGGAGGTCGTGAGTTCGAGCCCCGCTTGTGCCATGGCCGCGTCAAACCTAAGACGAAAAATAGGTAGTGATTGCTCCTTCGTCAAACGCTCGGCATTTAGAAGTGAGAATCACAGGTCTTTCGGATATGACCTTAGGAACGGAGGTCCCGTGTCACGGTAGGTTGGCACGTTAAAGGACCCTCACTGCTACGGCCTTGAGCGCTAAGCATAGGTCTAAATTTGTGGTACTTCACCTACAGCTGGTGACGTTTCAATATGAGCGAAAAATTCTCGACGGGACGTAAAACAAACAATCACTCAATCAATGACGTCATACATACAGTAAGGGTTTCCTGAACGGTCTTTAAAAGTGTTCTTGAGGCACAGAACATCGCTGGCAAGAGTACAGATACTGATGGGATTATGTTGAATATAATGCAATATGTCCGTCAAAATTCAAACTCCTACATGTGAGGCTCACAACATATCAACCACCCCTCACATACTTGCGGATTGATTGATTAGATATTGTTTAATGTCCCGCTCGAGAATTTTTCACTCATATGAAGGCGTTTCCATTGTCGGTGAAGGCAATAAAATTTAGGACTGCTCGGCGCTCTGGGCCTTTGAGCAGGGAGGGATTTTTAACTTTTAACGTACCACACCTACTGTGACACGGGGTCTCAGATTTTGCGGTTTCATCCGAAGGATCGCCCCATTTAGTCACCTCTTACGACAAGTGAGAGGTGCTGAGGATCTATTCTAACAACCCGGATCCCCATGGGCTTACACTGGTATAAATACCATACAATAGCTTATTATACAAAACCTGGCTATTGCCGGTGAAGGGATGCAAAATTTAGGCCTATGCTCGCCGCTTATGGCCTTTGAGCAGGGAGGGATCTTTAACGTGTCACACCTGCCGTGACACGGGGCCTCGGGTTTTGCGGTCTCATCTGAAGGACCGTCCCATTTAGTCGCCTCTTACGACAAGCAAGGGGTACTGAGGATCTACTCTAATCCAGATCCCCACGTGACGCATACTAGCGGAAAAAAGAAACGCAAGTTCAGTTTTTGTAATATAACGTCTAGACGTGTGGGCGAAATTTAATTAAATGTGACTTTGAACTACTTCTGTGCACTTTAATAATATTCTTCAGTTAAAATTAAACTGATGATCCTACAGCTACACAACATTTCTTTTCGAAGCGATTGTTGAACGAAATGCCGCGATTGAATGAAGTCGATAGAGGTAGTGCCATTGCTCTGATAATACAGGAACAGTCACTACGTCATGTAGACTAGCAATACGTTGAGACAATATTCCGTGTATTTGTACGTCTCAGACCCCCAGGGAGATTGGGTGGCCGTCCCAGGAGCGGATGCCCGCGTGCGACGTCAAGATAGGAGCATACCGATTTTAAACGGAGACGGATACAGCATGTCACGTTTCCACTCGTGGTCAACCAGTGTGTCCAAGAACGGCTAGAATTGGTTGTGGGAGTTTATTTAGGGCCACGACGTCCCTATGCTGGTCAGCCACTTACGCAGAGGCAAATGTTGAATGCAGTGACTCTTGCACTGGTGTACCTACTCGGTACTGGCGAGTTTCGCTCTACAGGTCAGATGGACGACGATATGATTATCGACATCATGATGAGTGATATTCTGACGCTAAAGATTCGTGGGAGGGTCTGGTATGGTTGATTGTTTGTTTGTTTTACGTCCCGTCGAGAATTTTTCACTCATATTGAAACGTCACCAGCTGTAGGTGAAGTACCACAAATTTAGACCTATGCTTAGCGCTCAAGGCCGTAGCAGTGAGGGTTCTTTAACGTGCCAACGCTTACCGTGACACGGGACCTCCGTTTTTAAGATCATATCCGAAAGACCCGTGGTTCTCACTTCTAAATGCCGAGCGTTTGGCGAAGGAGAAATCACTATCTATTTTTCGTCTTAGGTTTGACGCGGCCATGGCACGAGCTGGGCTCGAACTCACGACCTCCCGGTTACAAAGTGAACGCTCTAACCACTGAGCTACCGCGGTCTGGTATGGTATGGGCAGGAATATCTCGAGACGTGAAAAACTACTCCCGTGGTTTTCCATGGCAACCTTACAGCAGTAAAATTTCGAAATCAAGTTAGAGCATCGGGCTCAAAATCACAAAGCCTCTCAGCTCTGTCGGCGCGTGTACGAATCTCGGCCGCGGCGTTATGTGAGCAAGTTTGCCAGTTTACTTGCGGAAGGTCGTTGGTCTCTTCCCAGGTACATTGTATCTGGGTTCTCTCCTCCACCAACAAAAAAACTGGACGCCACCAGATAACTCAAAAATTGTTGAGTGTGGCGGAAAGCAATAAATAAGCAATCAATCAATCGAGATCAAGTCTTGAGACCACACGTCCTTCCACTTATTCATTAAAGTCACGTTGCGGCAGGACAGAGCGAGGCCCCGTGTTTCTCGCGTTTGTTGAGACTTTCTGGCTCAAAACAAGGTCTCAATTCTTGATTGACCATCACACAGTCCAGATTTGTCCCCAATCAAGCATTTGTGGGACGAGCTGAACAGAAGGGTTGGGAAGCGTGTCAACGTCCTATTTAACTTCGCTCAACTCACGCAGGCCCTTATTCAGAAGTAGAACAATATCCCTCAAGGGACAATAAACCTCTCAATGGGGTCAATGTTAAGGAGAGTAAGAGCAGTGACTAAGTCATGTACATACGCTACTGATTTGGATAAGAAAACAGCGTATGGTACCTTTGTTGTAACACTATCCACGCTAACGCCGTCTGTGATAGGACTACAAAAATCATCAAAATGTAATATTTAAAATAAACTTGCGGGGTTTTTTCCTCACACACACATACACACACACACACACACACACACACACACACATATATATATATATATATATATATATATTGATTGATTGTTGTTTATCTGCCCACTCAACAATTTTTCAGTTATCTGGTGGCGTCCAGTTTTTTTTTGTAGGTGGAGGAGAGAACCCAGATACAATGTACCCGGGAAGAGACCACCGACCTTCCGAAAGTAAGTGGCAAACTTTCTCGCATCTTTCGGCGCGAGCGAGAATCAAACCCGCGCCGACTAGAGGTGGGAGGCCTTGTGATTTTAAGCGCAATGCTCTAACCACTGGCCACAGAGGCCCCTTTATATATATATATATATATATATGTGTGTGTGTGTGTGGTGTCTAGATTAAACATAATTCAGATGTTATCCACTATATCTATTGTTTATACCATGTAAAAGGTGAAATTGCCACATAATGCAGGGACAATGCCGCGGTTGCTGACTGAGGTAAGGGGGTAGCTGGAGTAACTCAGACGACAGAATGCTTTCGTGCACTTCACTGTTATCTCTGGGCATTTCTGTTTGGTAAGAAACTAATAATATTAGATTATGGGTAAAGAACACAAAATATTGATTGGGAAACTAACTCGGTAAGGAGAGGCATATCGCCGAGAAGTGATATATTACGTGGAGTACTAGTGCTAATTAATGACACATAGTCTATATTAACAAAGACGAGTCGTCAACTTACACTTCACACACGTTCAAATGTGGAAGTTCTCAGATGACCTTTGACTTCAAGACCAAAAATTTAATTAATGATCTACTACCTTTATAAAAAGTATTTAAAAAATTTATGAAAAACTATTCAAGATATCGAGTCACAAAGAAGCGATGACGGACAACTTGTTTTTTTTTTGTTCCACAACGATTCAGGGCCCTGATAAGACTTCCTATGTATCCATTATCTTACGAAACTCCCCGTGGGGATCCGGGTTAGAATAGATCCTCAGTAACCTTTGCTTGTCGTAAGAGGCGACTAAATGGGGCTGTCCTTCGGATGAGACGGCAAAAACCGTGGCCGCGTGTCATAGCAGGTGTGGCACGATAAAGATCCCTCCCTGCTCAAAGGCCTGGATTTTGCAGCCCTTCACCGTCAATGGTGACGTCTCCATACGAGTGAAAAATTCTCGAGGGGAACGTTAAACAATATATAATCAATCAATTTTACGAAATAAGATATTGACTCCACAAACTCTTTTAAAATGTAAATAACGAATAATCTAATAATCGCATTGTTTATAAGAGAGTACCCCTTCTGAATAAAACGGAAAATAGGGGAGGGGTGGGGATGTTAAAGAATCGTTTTGCCACATTAAATTCCCAGAGAGAAAAAAAAAAGAAATCAGTTCCTGGAATATAATTTTTAATGCTGAATCATATCGAAATATCAAACTACTTCCAAAAACGTTAATGGATACCAGCAGCATGCATTATTTAGTTAACCTTTACTGGAGGCTTCTACTAAGCATTTGAAATTGATGACGTCACCCTGTGTCACGGTCTAGGCTGTATCGGTAATATACGCCCAAGAAACTAGTGTAGTTCAATTATGGCCACTGGGTCGAATTCAGACAACAAGACGAGAACATGTATGATGGAAGTGCATGAAATTCTTCTCTACTCCTAAACATTTAGAAATCTGGTACGGCTAGTGAGTTAGAACTGCCTTTTTTCAGCAGCTAGCTATGTTAGGTCCTACCTTGATAAAGAAGAACAATAAACGTCTGAGCTCAGAATTAAGGACGTCTAGTCAAAAGTCAAATCGGGGATAGAAACAAAATGTATTGAGCTAAACTTTTATAATGGACAGAAAGACGCTCATACTTGATACGAAGATCGTTTCAAAACAGTGTTCTGGTCTCGAGTAAAGACTCGTGAAACTAAGATTGTTTGTATAAAGTGCAATGAGTTTAGTAATAGGTCCTTGTTTATATAACTTCAGTCAATGAACTTGAAACTTAAAATTTCAACCTATAGCTTTCATCAGGGAAGATATTAAATAAGGTCATTACAAATACATAACATTGAAAAAACGACACCCCCCCCTAAAAAAAACCAAAATAACAAAAACAAACAAAAAAACACCCCACCCCCCACCCCAAAAAAACCAAAAACAAACCACAATTACTACTATGTACCTTTATGAAAATGTAGTATCAACATTGTCAAACAAAGCGTATTGAAAACGATTTTTGTTGTCAAATTAATTTTACTGCAGTTCTGCTACAATTAGATCAAGAATGATAACTCTAGTTAGTTTCAAGGTATTTGCCAGGTAGTGTCAAGAGCGATAATTCTTTGTTTTAGAGCAACAAATTTTAATGATCTTGATTGAATTGTTAGCGTGAATTGTTTTTAGCTATTAGGTAGTAGTTTTTGTCAACAAACACCCGTGCGACGCGATCGTACGATGTGATGTAATCTAATGTAGCATTTATTTATAACACTTCAATCAGTAACGGGGAGCGAAGGGTTTACGCACTCGCTTCTCACCGCAGCGACCCGACTTTTATCCTCAAGATCGGCAGTAGTTGTATGTGAGAGGGTATTGTTGTCGCCCACTCAGTGTCGTGGGTTTCCTCCGGGTACTCCGGTTTCCTCCCATATCAGTGACCCCTTGCATACCAAATGTTACACCGTTTTCCGTTTACCTGATCAGTAAGGGGTCAGGGCTCACGGCTGGTTGTGACCGGTTGACAAGGGATGCTTACTCCTAAACACATAATTCCACCGAATTCAGATAGTTTTTATAGTCTTGACCAGATTCCTCTACTTCTGAGGTAAGCTTGTTTATTACTTCAATACTTTTGTTCCACATTCATTTATTCCTAAAATGACCAACGTACAAAGATTTTTACAATTTATATTAGACAGGTTCATGCAAATCACTATATTTAACTGTATATCTATTTTTAGATAATGAAATGAACGATATCGGATGGGGCACTTAGTCTCATAATTGAGTCCAGGATTTCTATTCGCTGGTAATTAAATTTATATAAACGGAAATATAGTGGTGAAAATTTCAGCCTCCCAGCCATCATTACTGTGGAGTTGTGTCTTCTTACACCCACACTAAACAGATACAGTGCAAGGATGTTGGTAAATGCCATCTCTTGAAGAAATCTGCAAATATTAATATTCGTTTTCAGACAGCTTTCGTCTTTATAAAAGTCTTCAACTACATTTTGCAAAATGTGGAGATTTAACCCGTAGTTGGAATCCTTGACCATGCTGCACTATGTGAAATATCCAATGGCTGTCGGGGACTTCTTTGGTAATGCAGTGGCGGACATATGAAGTAACTCATCTCCTTCAATGCACAGAAGTTGTATCTCTTTCTATATCGAAATATTTGTTGCTAATCATGTAAGAATTAGTCTTTAATATTATACCTGTGTCAAAAAGAATAATTTCCACAAATTGGAAAGTCTCGTGATGGCCATTGGCCTCCTAGCACGCATGGAGAGTTTTAGTTTTGAATTTTATTTTGCGTCTAAATTTCGAATGCCCCTTGTTTTAAGAATACTTCTATTTCTTATATACTACAAGAACAATACATGTATATCTAACAGTCATCAATTCCGAGTCATCGACACAAATTAGTGATTTTCACGTTCAATGTTAATAATTCCCTACCCCCCTCTCCGCAACTACTCTCGCGTCTCCATTTTCGTTTTCCTTCTTTCGTTTTTAAATATAGAGCAGTAAGTAGTTGAAAAACATGCATTTATTTATTTTAAAGTATATTAAATTTTCTTCTGAATGAATGCATTTTGTCAACACGAATGAATGACCAAAATAACTATAAAAGTGAAAGTTGAATTCTTCTGCCTGAGAATGTACACTGTAAGCAGATCACCCGTAGAATTTTTGCATCCATAAAATTTGAAATGGTAGTTGAATGTATTATATTTCTGGTATTCAGTGTTTGGGTACTAACTAAACTCCTATAATTTATTACCAATAAGTTACACAGATTCCACGGTAGCTCTACAGTAACTCCTCATTTGACGTCAATACTAGTTACGGTAGATAACTCTTCCGCTGGATGATTTATTGAAATTGTTTATAAATGTAAGTATAAACACACATTCACAAACGCAGAACTGTGCGGATTCCTCATTTTATCCAATGGTGTCCAACGTTACATAATATTAATGCCTTACCAATCTCGGTAGCTCAGTGGTAGAGCGTTCGGTTCGTAACCGGGAGGTCGTGATTTCGAACCCGGCCCGTGCCATGGCCACGTCAAACATAGGTAGTGATTGCTCTTTCGGAAATGCTCGGCATTTAGAAGTGATATTCATGGTTCTTTCGGATAGGACATTAAAAATGGAGATCCCATTTCGAGGTTTGTTTGACATCATAAAAAAAATGTGTATAAACAATTGTGCACGTTTAATTCCGTTGATTTTCAAGTCATAGAAGCCTTACTACTTTCCAGAGCTATAATTGTAGAAAGTAGCGCCGTCTTCGTTGTCAAGGGGGCGTCTCCCCATACCAAGTTACATTATTCAATATAAACTCTCTTTTCAGTGTCCTCAGCCAATCAAATTGTGTGTTACATGTAAAATTAAATTATTATCATCAAAAGAAAGGGTCAAATTCTATTGAAAATGGGAATATTTCAATAAGAAAACTGACCTATCTCTAATTGAAATAATCAATCTACATGTATATCTATTTATTGAATTTAATCTATTTTTAATTCGTTTAGGGATCCATATGTTCAATATTTTAAAGCGTGTCTTAATTTGAAAGGATAGCTGAATTAAATTTCAAAACTATTTCACTTAAAAGGAGACATCACATTCAGTGCACTGCTTCCACTTTCAGACAAACAAACAAATAAATAATAATAAAAATGATGATAATATACACACACCCCCATATATTTAATAATAATACTTTTTACTTTTCTTCAGTTAAGGCTTCGAAACTTCAATGTCTAATTTTTACTTTTAAATTCACTGTAATTATCATGTATCCTCTGTGCTTGCACGGATTAATGTCTAGTAATATTTTACAATTAAATATGCATGAAATTGTGGGGTGGATTGTAAACAACTCCGGTGGTGAATTCCTAAGCAGTATGTATTGAAATTCGAAAAATAAAGTCAGTGAAATTTCAGTGTTAAAATAATCAACGAAAATTAGACATAATGTGAGGTAATATTCAATGTTTGATAGCTGAAATGTTTCACGTATTATTCATCAAAATTTAGAAGGCATCTTACATAATTAGTTGACGAACTCTTGACAGGTCCAATGTTCACTGAGTCCCTTCCGTCCTCATCTATGACCGGGTAGACAGTCATTTCTCTGTCTTCCTCTATGACCGCGTAGACAGTCATTTCTCTGTCTTCCTCTATGACCGGGTAGACAGTCATTTCTCTGTCTTCCTCTATGACCGGGTAGACAGTCATTTTTCTGTCTTCCTCTATGACCGGGTAGACAGTCATTTCTCTGTCTTCCTCTATGACCGCGTAGACAGTCATTTCTCTGTCTTCCTCTATAACCGCGTAGACAGTCATTTCTCTGTCTTCCTCTATGACCGGGTAGACAGTCATTTCTCTGTCTTCCTCTATGACCGCGTAGACAGTCATTTCTCTGTCTTCCTCTATAACCGCGTAGACAGTCATTTCTCTGTCTTCCTCTATGACCGCGTAGACAGTCATTTCTCCGTTTTCCTCTATGACCGGGTAGACAGTCATTTCTCTGTCTTCCTCTATAACCGCGTAGACAGTCATTTCTCCGTCTTCCTCTATGACCGCGTAGACAGTCATTTCTCTGTCTTCCTCTATGACCGCGTAGACAGTCATTTCTCTGTTTTCCTCTATGACCGGGTAGACAGTCATTTCTCCGTCTTCCTCTATGACCGGGTAGACAGTCATTTCTCTGTCTTCCTCTATGACCGCGTAGACAGTCATTTCTCCGTTTTCCTCTATGACCGGGTAGACAGTCATTTCTCTGTCTTCCTCTATAACCGCGTAGACAGTCATTTCTCTGTCTTCCTCTATGACCGGGTAGACAGTCATTTCTCTGTCTTCCTCTATGACCGCGTAGACAGTCATTTCTCTGTCTTCCTCTATAACCGCGTAGACAGTCATTTCTCTGTCTTCCTCTATGACCGCGTAGACAGTCATTTCTCCGTTTTCCTCTATGACCGGGTAGACAGTCATTTCTCTGTCTTCCTCTATAACCGCGTAGACAGTCATTTCTCCGTCTTCCTCTATGACCGCGTAGACAGTCATTTCTCTGTTTTCCTCTATGACCGGGTAGACAATCATTTCTCCGTTTTCCTCTATGACCGGGTAGACAGTCATTTCTCTGTCTTCCTCTATGACCGCGTAGACAGTCATTTCTCTGTTTTCCTCTATGACCGGGTAGACAGTCATTTCTCCGTCTTCCTCTATGACCGGGTAGACAGTCATTTCTCTGTCTTCCTCTATGACCGCGTAGACAGTCATTTCTCCGTTTTCCTCTATGACCGGGTAGACAGTCATTTCTCTGTCTTCCTCTATGACCGCGTAGACAGTCATTTCTCTGTCTTCCTCTATGACCGGGTAGACAGTCATTTCTCCGTCTTCCTCTATGACCGGGTAGACAGTCATTTCTCTGTCTTCCTCTATGACCGCGTAGACAGTCATTTCTCTGTCTTCCTCTATGACCGCGTAGACAGTCATTTCTCCGTCTTCTTCTATAACCGCGTAGACAGTCATTTCTCTGTCTTCCTCTATGACCGGGTAGACAGTCATTTCTCTGTCTTCCTCTATGACCGGGTAGACAGTCATTTCTCTGTCTTCCTCTATAACCGCGTAGACAGTCATTTCTCCGTCTTCCTCTATGACCGCGTAGACAGTCATTTCTCTGTCTTCCTCTATGACCGCGTAGACAGTCATTTCTCTGTCTTCCTCTATGACCGCGTAGACAGTCATTTCTCCGTTTTCCTCTATGACCGCGTAGACAGTCATTTCTCTGTCTTCCTCTATGACCGGGTAGACAGTCATTTCTCTGTCTTCCTCTATGACCGGGTAGACAGTCATTTCTCTGTCTTCCTCTATGACCGCGTAGACAGTCATTTCTCTGTCTTCCTCTATGACCGCGTAGACAGTCATTTCTCCGTCTTCTTCTATAACCGCGTAGACAGTCATTTCTCTGTCTTCCTCTATGACCGGGTAGACAGTCATTTCTCTGTCTTCCTCTATGACCGCGTAGACAGTCATTTCTCCGTTTTCCTCTATGACCGGGTAGACAGTCATTTCTCTGTCTTCCTCTATGACCGCGTAGACAGTCATTTCTCCGTCTTCCTCTATGACCGGGTAGACAGTCATTTCTCCGTCTTCCTCTATGACCGCGTAGACAGTCATTTCTCTGTCTTCCTCTATGACCGCGTAGACAGTCATTTCTCTGTCTTCCTCTATGACCGCGTAGACAGTCATTTCTCTGTCTTCCTCTATGACCGGGTAGACAGTCATTTCTCTGTCTTCCTCTATGACCGCGTAGACAGTCATTTCTCCGTCTTCCTCTATGACCGCGTAGACAGTCATTTCTCTGTCTTCCTCTATAACCGCGTAGACAGTCATTTCTCTGTCTTCCTCTATGACCGCGTAGACAGTCATTTCTCTGTCTTCCTCTATGACCGGGTAGACAGTCATTTCTCTGTCTTCTTCTATAACCGGGTAGACAGTCATTTCTCTGTTTTCCTCTATAACCGCGTAGACAGTCATTTCTCTGTCTTCCTCTATGACCGCGTAGACAGTCATTTCTCTGTCTTCCTCTGTCACCGGGTAGACAGTCATTTCTCCCTCTTCCTCTATGACCGGGTAGACAGTCATTTTTTATTTAATGACTGGCAAATTGACAGCAAGTCTGACGCGATCTGAAGCCGGGGAAGTTTTAGACCCCCTTTCTCGTACTGTTTTCCCTCTGATCTGTACATCATAGAAAACGTTGTCATTTGTTTTGGAGTTATCTTTCTTTGTTTACTATAAATCTTCGGTCGTATCGCATGTCCTTGATATTCTTTTCAGAATTTTGGGACCAGGGGGTATAAATTGTAAATATCTGGACTTCTAAGGCATTAGGAGTGGGACAAAAACTGCCATAAATTGGCCAGTTTTCAAAAATCTTAACAACGGCATATTTGTAAGAAAAACTAAATGCGTTGTCACGTAAAGCAGTAAGGCCTCTACCAAAATTATAAATTTGATGATCCCCGGGGTAGAGGCGTGGCTAAACGATATTGTGTTTATGTGTAAAACATTTAAATAACAACTACATAGGCAGCCCTCTACCGAAATGACCGTAGTAATTGTGTGTGTGTGTGTTAAGAATTGAGCTTTTTTAACTTCTTGATATCTACCATTCCAATTCTTTTGTGCAGAACTGGAAAATATAATTGATTTCAAAGTCCTTTAGGCTAGTGATATTTTTAACTGCTATGCCGAACGTTTGGTGAAGGAGCATTCACTAATCACTAAGGTTTGACTCGGCCATGACAGGAGCGAGGCTTGAACTCACGACCTCCCGGTTGCAAAGCGAACGCTCTACCACTGAGCTACCGCGACCGGAACATCATGGCACGAGCGGGGCTCGAACTCACGGCCTTCTGGTTACGAAGCGAACGCTCTACCACTGGGATCGGTGTTATGGATGGCAGAATGTTTGGAATATGTAACTGGCACTTCCTTAACATCGTACTTCTTTTGTTTTTGAATGTATATGTGGTCAATTCACGAGCCAGATTTCTTTGTTCAAAAGGGGAATAACTCCCAGAAAAAAATGAAATAAGAATATCTTATATGAATATACACATCTACTTAGTATGTGCTATTAAATACAAAGTTACATGAAATTCTATTCAGCGGTTTCAGAGGAGTTGCGCTGACAAGCTGTTTCGATAGTATATTTAGTTAATTTTAGCCAAACTTATAAACTTTAAGAGGCATAACTTCCAAGGAAAACAATCGGATCAGAATTTCCTACAAATATGCACATCTACATAGTAAGTCTTTATATGGAATTCAGTTCGTGGAATGAAAGTTGCGCTGACAAGAACAGAACTTACGGAGAACTAACGAACGGACGAGTCAAGCAAATATTCTCCGCAACTCGTCGCGTGGGTTATATTTATTTGACTGGAACAAACTTGACCTTCATATGTTCAGTATATTTTAATTTTCCACGTCCATGTATGAGTGAGATCGTGAACGGACACTGTGAGTAGCTGACACTTGAAATAGATCAAGTGAAGAATTCTCAAGGGAATAAAACAATCAACAATCTGAAGTGGTCACTAGGTCCAAAAGTTTGGTGACGGTGGGAAGTTCTTGCCACAAGAAATACACATACCTAATGTTTTTGTTTGTTTTACGTTCCGTCGATAATTTTTCACTGACACTGAGACGTTACCAGCTGTAGATGAAGTACCACAAAATTAGGCCTATGCTTAGCGCTCAGGGCCGTAGCAATGAGGGTTCTTTAACGTGCCAAAGTCTGCTGCGACACGGGACCTCCATTTTTTTTTAGGTCATATCCGTAAGAGAGATCACTTTTAAATGCCGAGCGTTTGGCAAAGGAGCAATCACTTCCTATGTTTACGCGGTCATGGCACGAACGGTACTCGAATTCACGACCCCCCCCCCCCCCCCCCCCCCCAGTTACGAAGCGAACGCTCTGACCACTGAGCTACCGCGACCGGTTTAAAAGCTTTACTTCATATAGTGTAAAAGATATGACCAAGGTTAGTCTTTAATACAGACGGACAGGCCAAAAACTAGTTGTCCCCAAATCTTCAATTCCGTTGGCATGACAATATTCAGTCAGAACTAAACTTAACCTGGATTTTCTCATAGTGTATCAACATACCAAATTTCAGTTCAAAGGACTGAAACTGAATTATGACATAAAGGTTAACACTATATGCCCCAGCCATTTCATGGCGAGTCATAAAAATAACATAAAAGTGTTGAAACGATGAGCCAATATACGAACTTTAAACAGTCGCCGGATAGCTGAAAAATTGCTCAGGCGACTATAAATAAAACAAACAAACAAAAACAAAAAAAAACGAACTTTAAATCTTAGAATAACACTGATGTTAACTGTACTTTTATAAAGTTAGTCTTCATTTAATACCTTATTGATGTTTAAAAGATAACCAGCAACAAATGTGAAATAGATATTCAAATTTCGTTTCATTTTCAAAATTTAATCAACAGCTACATCATGACTGACGTAAATTTTGAGATGGTGGATGTCGATAAGGAGATTATTTTGGAATTGGGTTTGATGTACTAGAAACTCAAGCTCTAAAATGTAAATAGCCTGTTATCCGAAGCCTCCCTGTGTGTAAGCATGAAGACCTAGAATCCATCTACCAATGGCAACATACAAAGTTCGAGTACTTATGTGCCAGCATTTCAATACCGCTGGGAGGTCCAATATGAACAACCCTTTCCATTAACCGAAATCGGTTCTTATAACAAGGACCACGGAAGTTTCCAAAGCGATGCTAAGGAGGTTTCCCTCCGAGGAAGTTTAGTCGAATTGTGAAGTTTTCGTAACCACCGATAGCCAGTAAACGTTCAAAGCAATAATTCAATTCATATGTAATATGTCTTTATATGCTATTAACGAAACAAGTTTCCTTGATCAATCTCATAACTCCTATAAGGAATACAAAGCAGAGAATTGGGCAAACTCGGACCCCTGGACACACCAGAGGTGGGATCAAGTGTCTAGGAAGAGTAAGCATTCCTTATCGACAGGTAACTCCCGCCGTGAGTCCTATATTTTGATCAGGTGAAAGGAGCAATCTGTAGTCAGAATCAGTATGTAAAGAACGGCCTAACAATTGGTATAAAAAACGCCATACAGCATTTGACCCAGTGAGAGGTTGTACTGGCAAACTAGATCGTTATAACGATCACAGACAAGTGCTGACTTTACAGGGACTGTTGAAACTCCTATAATCGTGCTTTGTTCTAATCAGATTTTGAGTGCTGTGCGTGGATATTCAATATATACGACCGTTTTATTTTCAGATAACAAGTTTTTAACTTTACACGATTATGTGTGGTGAAGGAGAGTGAGATCTGATGTCATGTTTATCTATGTACCTCTCCCCAATCTATAATAGATAATACATTGAAATATTATCCTTTAACTTCCGGTTTGTATCATAATTTGTATTTATATAACAACGGGTGAAGGAAATTAGGCACAAAGGACCGCGGGCTATGGCACACTAGAACACAGGTCCCTTCTGTTAGTGACGCTAAGAACAAGGGTGTATATCAACCGTGAAACAGCCGTGTTTAGCTAATAAATGAGATGTTTTCATTTTGGGAGACTGCGATAATCAAAGATAACTCATGGTATACGTTAGTGTAACAGATGTAATCTAATAAATCCGATTCAGATATTGAGTTGGCTTCTGTCGGTGGAATTTCGTCCTTGGGTGCGAACATTCACGCGCGTCGTTGTATTCTCAAATAATATCACAGGGACTGGGTCTAAATTTTTCCTTTTTAATTTACAGAGGCCTCCGTGGCCAAGTGGTTACAGCATTGCCTCTCGCCTCTAGTCGGCGTGGGTTCGATTCTCGCTTGCGCCGATATATGTGAGAGAGGTTGCCAGTTTACTTTCGGAAGGTCGGTGGTCTCTTCCCGGGTACATTGTATCTGGGTTCTCATCTCCACCAATAAAAACTGGACACGCCACCAGATAACTGAAATATTGTTGTGTGTGGAGGAAAACAATAAACAATCAATCAACCCTTTTGAATTTACGAATATATTTATACTCCCTTGCAAACCCAATAAAATATGTACCATTTAAATATGTTCCGTTTGGTTGTATATTTATACGTGTAGCGTCAATCAGAAAAAAATATTTTGTTTTGTGCAACATAAAATACGATTCCTCTAGTTTTTGCTCAATAAAAAATATAGTTACGGCCCTCGCCGACTTGTTAGGCAGATTGAAACCTGGTGATACCCCCACCCCCCCACCCCCCCCCCACAACACACACATCTTGTATTGTGGTTGGGGTTTGTTTAGCACGGCATGCACATAAAAGGCAGCGGAAAACACAACATGTCTTCACTACATGTATAAGAGCCACTGTAGTGTTATTATGTAACTGTAAGTTTGACATCAAATGATCCTGATCAACTTGATCAGCTTTGTTTAATGGATCTCGGTACATCGTTACCAATAAAATAAACGTAGTGGGAGATGGCGGTTTAGGATTTTTTTTAGGAATCACCATTTATATACAAGACGTGAATTTTGAAATATTTAATCACTGAAATAAAGATTACGATTCTGTCCAATATGACATTGCTCTTTGACGAATATGTCAATGCTACGTGGGCTTTCAGAATATCATTATTTTGACATTTGAATAGAGATTTATGAAGATCATTTTATCCTAAGCCAATGTGCGATCTTCATTACAGTACAGTTTTTCTTCTCAGTCAGCATCTTTATTTCCTTTAGGTCGCCTAGATGGTCCTGTATATGCGCTTATAGAGGGAGAGGTGAAGGTGGGCCCGACCCCCACCCCCTACTGGGAGATAAAAATAAATGTGTTTGTCTATTTTTACGCACTTCCAGTCTTAGAATACTATGCGTTATTCCTGAAAATATATTGGGGAAACTTTATATATATATATATATATATATATAAAGAGTTCGCCCTAACGGTAGCACTATCAACACACATTAGTAGTGAATAAAATTGAACCTGTAGAACAATGAATTATATGTTTAAAAAATCTTTTTCCCCTCCCCAACGATGGACGATTTTGAAGTGTTGAGCGGAACTAATCGACTTGTCTGGGGCTGCGTATCGCTTTGCTTAGTGTCCAATTCCGCGTTCTTAGTACCTTTCATAGTAGGTAGCCCGCGGTCCTTTGTGCCCGATTTCCTTGACCCTTTGTTAAAAAAATACAAATGGTGATATATAAACTGAACGTTAAAGCCTGATGTTTTAAAGCATTATCCATCATAGATTGGTGGAGGAACATAAATAAATCCGATCTTGCTCTCCTTCAAGAGATATAGTCAAATAGAGTTCCAAACTCGTTGATTTCTCAGAAACTTCTGATAATAAGAGGTCTATAGGCCACATTGCTCACCTGAGTCAACTTGGGTCATATATAAAGATTTTCACTGTATATTCGCATGTAAAACTTTGATCCCCTATTGTGGCCCCACCATACACCAGGGGGCCATGATTTTAACAAACCTTTATCTGCACTATATCAGAAAGCTGTCATGTAAATGTGAACTTTCTGATTCAGTGGTTCTTGAGAAGAAGATTTTAAAAAAATCTTTCCTATATTTTCGCATGTAAAACTGTTCCCATATTGTGGCCCCAAACTACCATAGGGAGCCATGATTTTAACGAAATTGAATCTGTACTACGTCAGGAAGCTTCTACGCAAATTTAAACTTTTCTGGCCCAGTGATTCTTGAGAAGATTTTAAATGACCCAACCCTATTTTTGCATTTTAATTGCCTTCACTCAAGGATGATTTGTACCAAGTTTTATTGAAATTGGCCAACTGGTTCTGGAGAAAAGATTTTTAAAATATGTCAGCGTATTTTCGCTTTTTTGCAATTATCTCACCTTGACGAAAGCGTTGTTCATTAAACAAACTGGAATCCCCTTAACCAAAGTATAATACTTATGCCAAGTTTGGTTGAAATTGACCCAATGATTCTGGAGTCTAAAATGTAAAAAGTATACAGACAGAGGGACGGACGGCGGGTGATCAGAAAAGCTCACTTGAGCTTTCAGTTTAGGTGAGTTACTAAAACTGTTGTGTACTTTGAGTATCTATTTAGAACACTCAATATTTGGTTAGAACAAAGCATGGTGATAGCCAAGATGATTGCTCATTTCATTTCTGTTGTGAACAACGCATACGATCGCTGAGAGTGAACGTTATGTACAAGTTTATCCATGGCGTTTGAAATCTTTCACCCGGTTCTTGGTGTCCGAGTACCTGGCGTGGATCAAGGTTGAATAAGCAACACAGAAAGTCGGAGCTAATTTTTGAAGCATAAAGAATATTAGCATACTAATATTGTGATGAGGTAAATTAGTATGTATAAGGCCAATCAATCATAGATTACATTTATTGCTTGAAAATGATGACCAAATATATTCTAATTCATGTACTCATGTTATGCACTTAAAGCGAAAACATAATTTGACCTGAAGGGGTATGTTCTTTATTTTGATAATTTAAGTGATGCAAACGGTATCATGATATGCACTTGTGAGAAAATACGGTACGTGCACTTACTTTAGCGGAAATTGAATTTTAGCGGCGAAGCAAAAGCGCTAATACAACTTGTCATTCGGTAAAACTTTGACTGACATGTTTTATGACAAGTAAGGCCGTTCTTTGCACACTCATTTTGACTACGGATTACCCTTTACCCGATCGAGATATAGGGCTCGCGGCGGTTGTAACTTGTCGACATGGAAACTTATTCCTCCTAGGCACCCGATCCTACCACCTCTAGTATGTTCAGGGGGTCCGTGTTTTGTCCTACTCTTTATAGGTTATTGAGATTTATCACTGAACTCTGCCTTTCAGACCCCATGGGGATCCGGGTTGTTAGAATAGATCTTCAGTACCCCTTGCTTGTCGTAAGAGACGATTAAATGGGGCGATCCTTCGGATGAGACCGCAAAAACCGAGGTCCCGTGTCACAGCAGGTGTGGCACAATAAAGGCCCTTCCCTGCTCAAAGGCCATAAGCGCCGAGCATAAGCCTTGATTTTGCAGCCCTTCACCGGCAATGATGACGTCTCCATATAAGTGAAAAATTCTCGAGCGGGACGTTAAACAATATATAATTAATCAATAAATTAATCAATCTGCCTTTCAGTATCTTTTCAGTAACCGTTCGGTCTCCATTCGGTTTACCAAATAACAGTTTCATCCTGTGATTAATACATATACACTCACCATCATATAAGAAATTTTGCCAAAAAATTTCTGCAAATATTCAAATCCCACATATTTTAAGAACTGCCAATACTGTTTTATAACGGAAATAAAGATTTGCTTTTGACAGGCGTTATTATTTTTTATTCATTATGATTTTTTTTTTATTTAAGTCACTTTGATGGTTAAAAAATCTCCTTGACTGTTTTGCGTCCCGTCCAGAATTTTTTACCCATCTTCATACTAAATTAGTTGTAGGTGGCATACCAGAAAGATCGACCTATGCTTAGCGCTTACGGTCGTAGCAATGAGGGTACTTTAACGTGCCGACACATGCGGATGAGACCGCAAAAACCGAGGCCCCGTGTCACAGTAGGTGTGGCACGATAAAAATCCCTCTCTTCTCTAAGTCCATAAGCGCCGAGCATAAGCCTAAATTTGCAGCCCTTCACCGGCAATGGTGACGTCTCCATATGAATGAAACATTCTCGAGCGGGACGTTAAACAATATTTAATCAAGCAATCAATCAACACCTGCCGCGACACGGGACCTCTGTGCTTAGGTCATATCCGAAAGACTCGTGATTCTCACCCCTAAATGCCGAGCGTTTGGCGAAGGCACAGTCACTACCTAAGTTTGACGCGGCCATGGCACGAGTGGAACTCGAACTCACGACCTCCCGGCACGTTCTACCACTGCGGTGAAAGGGAACAATGAAGTACAGGTGGAAAAAGTGCTCAAAATGCGTCCAGTGTTTGGTATTCACCTCATTCTTAAACCCAACTACAGAATGTAAAGATAAAAGAGTTTCTTTATTCATTGCTTGTCAAGCATGTGCTTTGGATGGCTGTTAATATAAGTACATTTTCCATCCACCATTGGCGTGTAATTGTAACATGTCATGCCAGTCAATGTAGAAATTTGCTGATTAACGATGCTATTCAGGGGTTCTATTATTATTATGATTGCGATTCAATCACAAAAGGAATCACTTCATATATCAAGGTTTCTAGAGGGCAGTTCTGCAATCACATCATGTCCATTTACAGCATCGGGTATTTCAGTACGTGTTTCAGATCTTCAATGCTCCGCCAGCTTGTATTGTCATTTCGATGGCTTGCTCTTTATTGGGTTATGGACATGATTAGAGTTGACAAATGTTTAATGCTTGCTATTTAACTTGTAATTTGAATGTCGGTTGTCGATTTACAATAGAGATGCAGAGCTCATAATTCTTTGTTGTGTAAACAAGGTTCGTGTCATGTTTATATTTACATAGGCTAAATACACTAGTAAAAAGTTTCATTTAAAGCAGATCGTTCAACATACAAGTTAATTCTGAACACAATTCAACAGGTTCTAGTATTTGTCAATTCTCATTTTGTAAGAGCATTCGATTCGTAACCGGGAGGTCGTGAGTTCGAACCCCGCTCGTGCCATGGCCGTGTCAAACCTAAGACGAAAATAGGTAGTCATTGCTCCTTCGCCAAACGCTCGGCATTTAGAAGTGATAACCACGAGTCTTTTGGTTATGACCTTAAAAACGGAGGTCCCGTGTCACGGTAGGCGTTTGCACGTTAAAGAACCCTCACTGCTACGACCCTGAGCGCTAAGCATAGATCTAAATTTGTGGTATTTCACCTACAGCTGGTGACGTCTCAATATGAGTGAAAAATTCTCGAGCGGGACGTTAAACAATATACAATCAATCAATCAATCCTCAGCCATTCGTAACCTGTGTTAAAATCGAACCACTCGGCAATAGCTAACTCCTCAACCTTTCGTAGCCTATGTTAAAATCGAACCACACGATCACTCCTTAACCGTTAGTAACCTGTGTTAAAATCGAACCACTCCATCACTCCTCAGCCGTTCGTAATTCAATTCCTGGCTACTTTCATGCAGCGTATTTTTTTCCCCGAAGAACTTGAATTATTTCAAAAGGGAAATAGAAGAAGAACAAATGATGGTAATTTTTTCTAATTTATATAATTTTATTCAATTTCTATTTCAAAGACAGTTTTGTTACTGGTGAAGATTGCTTGGTTAATGCATGATTTTGAACACCGCCGTGCCATTTTCTGCTATTCGGGAATTATATTGACATCAGGATCAAATTCACCATGTTCTATTCTGGTTTTGTTTTCTTTTTTCCTCATGCATTTATAAAACATTTATTTCAATTCTGTCTCTATTTCTATCGTTAAATGAAAATACATCTCTTTGTGTCAGCGCATCCCGTCGACGTTAAGACAATGCGCTCAAAACTTATTTGTTTATAATAGAAATGTTTCTGAAAAATGAATCGAAACTGAAGATGAAAATGATTATAACACGAATCTGATGAACTCCGATCCCGATGATGAAATTTATGCAACTGTGTACAACATATGTAAATGTGCAATCGTTCCTTTAGTCATATTGATTGATTATTTGTTGTTTTCCGCAATTTTTTCAGTTATCTGGTAGCGTCCAGTTTTTTGTATTGGTGGAGGAGAGAACCCAGATATAATGTACCCGGGAAGAGAAAAGTAAACTGGCAAACATTTTCACATATATCGGCGCGAACGAGAATCAAACCCGCGCTGACTAGAGGTGAGGCCTTGAGATTTTGAGCGCGATGCTCTCACTACTCGGCCACGGAGCCCCCCCCCCCCCCCCCCCTTTTAGTCATAGGACATATACATAGTAATTAGTTTTATATATTAACTCTAGTGACTATCATTTCGTTTTTCTGTCTCAAAAGTGATTTTTTAAACTTTTCTTTGTAATTGTAAATCTGATTGTTTGGGTCAAAATAGATACATGTATATATTGGGTTTGGTGACTTTGTTCATCAGTGTGTGTGTGTGTGTGTGTGTGTGTGTGTGTGTGTTCTACAGCGAGGTAGGCCCGGGACTACAACTTTTTTTATGTAAATGAATTATTTAAACTGATATATATCCCCCTTATATCGTTCATGTTCTGCAAAGTTTGATATGAAAATCTTGGAGAATTCCAATTATGATATCCCTTAAATGTAGGATTGTATTGTGGTTTATTAAACTCCACATTCGTAAATTATAAACTTTTGTATGGTCGTTGTGCTGTACGTCCGCTACACAAAAAATAATGTAGTTCTGCGAACTGCCAAACAGCCAAACAATGTCACCAATCATCTGCCTTGGATACCTGTATAAGGCTCGACACTTAAATTCATGAAATGGACGACGTGATCAAAAACTGTGTCCTTTTCTCTGTATGCGTCGGTAGTTTTATCTCGTATTTCATGGATGTGTGCACAGGTGATAACTTACTTTAATGTATAAATACAATCTCCCGGGAGAAAGCAACCCCTAGGAAAATCTCATTCTTATCAACCAATTGGAGTCATCATTCCAAACATTTGGGCATCATTATTGTGTCCAAGAAACTCGAATCGTGACAATTTTGCTGTGCATACCGTGGCACTGCCAATGCCCGCTGTAATATAAACACTGTGGTTTCGTATCCAATTGGAAGTACCACAAATAGCCCCAACTGCTTCTGACAATTTGTGTCATGTACCCTTCAAATTCCGTCAACTTCTAAGTGATGGCCAATAAATATTTTCTTCATTATGTATTACAGAACTGGCGAAATTTAATGCAGAATACGAGAAACAAATGACTTGGATGCTTGGATGTAGCCAAAAATTAGATGTTATAGGCACGTAGAATCAGGGGTGGGTGTCGGGTTTTTTGTTTTTTTTCGTTGAATGGTGGAGGGTATCAATGATCATTTCCCGTTATTTTCATACGGAAAGAAAAGTAAATTTTTTATATCTGCCTCTTTTTGATAGTAGTGAATGACAAGAATGCAAGAGCTTGAAGATAGGAAGTGAATCCACGATTTAAAAAATGGAAGCCCGATGAAAATGATGCAGTCTTGGTTACTAGTGAACACCCCACCCCCCCCCCCCACCCCCCACGATTTAGAATTTTTAAGTTCGGGCTCCAAAACTTCTCTTTTTCTTATTAGCTTGCCAAGATTTTTAGGCAAGTCCAAATTCTCCCCCTCCCTGTGAAAAACAGTGCTACGTGCCAGTGATTATCGAATGTAGGTGGATAAATGTGGTAAGTATTGCTTGGCTTAAACTATATTATATATTAACTGTAATCAATAATCATTTTACATTGTGTTTTAATCGGGATCGGAATTCATAAGATTCGTATTCGTTTCATATTCAGTTTCATCTTTAGGTTCGATTCATGTTCAGAAAAATCTCTAGTTATATATAATTAGTAATTAAGCCCACTTTTTTTTTCAAAATGCGACTGTAAATTTGATTGATGAAAGAAAACCCATTTTATCAAGAATAGCTTTTGAAGATCCGTTCCGTTATTATCCATCGGTAAGTTTCTTAGAATTTAATCCCTCATGACATCGATTGTGGAAGGAAATGCGAATTGTTTGGAAATGAAAAGTTTTTAACTGTATTGTAACAGTTTTATTTATATTTCACTTTTCTTATAGTTGAACATTCTATTAAAAGATCAGTGAAAGAAACTGAATTTAATTGGATCGAGTTGATCGTTCGTGTATTGAACAATCTGACAGTTGAATGATCTTGGTGTTCATCATATTCAGAGGACTAAGAGATTGAGTTTTCTTTGAGCTGAGCATTTTAAAAATATTCATATTGGAGTTTTAAATTTCTTAGAAATAAATATCCAAGAAAGATTTTCATGGTGGTAGACATAATAAGAGAGAAAATTGTTGTAATTGAAAGCACTTTAAAAATTAAAATTTTCTATGGAAAACTAGTTTAGTGTAGGTAAATGAAAATACAAGTTAACAATTTATAATGGTTGATTGTTTGTTTTACGTCCCGTTGAGAATTTTTCACTCATATTGAATCGTCACCAATTGTAGGTGAAATACCAAATTTAGACCTATGCCTGGCGTTCAGAACTGTAGAACTGTAGCGGTGAGGGTTCTTTAACGTGTCAACACCTACCGCGCCATGGGACTTCCTTTTTAAAGGTCATATCCGAAAGACCCGTGATTCTCACTTCTATGTTAACATCTTGGGTTTGGCACGAGTGGGCTCGGAACTCACAACCTTCCCTTTACGAAGCGAACGCTCTACCATTGAGCTACCGCGACCGGCACAATTTATACCCCTTTAGATCCGCCACTGCTTTCATTACAATTTGTGGCGGATTTGAAAGGGGGATACGAACCCCCTTCCCTGTTTTTGTGACCAAAAATAATAAAACAGCAAAAGTATAAGACTTAACGTTAAACATACAAACAAGCATCGATCAAAGAAATCAATATGTTGTTATATTGATTGCATATGCTAATTGTCATAAAAGTAATCTTAAAATCCTGGAACAAATTTTCTGCAAAGCGTCAAAACTTTTCAAATGTTAATTGATTTGAACATATTTTATTGTTAAGATCTTTATAACAAAGAAATTGGGCACAAGTTCTTAAAATATAGTACGCCCTCGCCTATGTAACAATTGATGACACAAAAATAATGTTCAACATTTTACACGCATTGATATCAAAGGTCATATAAACATAGATACATAAAGCAATAGTGCCGAATTCTACGGTAGATATGCTTTTCAACTTTTCAAATGTTATAGTTATGTTGTAAAGTTAGTATCCACATTGAGGGTGGCTGAACCTCTTAAGAACGACGTTTGTTTAAAACGTCATTGTCCATACTCAACAAATTTCGAAGCAACATCATAAATTCGTCTCTTTGTTCTTGTGGTATAGGATAATTACCGTTATATTTTTTTCCCGTTAAATTATATAGCTATGTGAAAAACAACCCCTTTAACGGACTACAACACACAGAGCAAATTCATATTACAGATGCTCACTGCTTGTTATGGGGAAAAGACACACTATCATTTGAACACAGTTTATATCCCCTCTGTACCAAAGTACATTCGAGATTCTTTTAAGTTTTGAATTAGCAAATAAAATTTTCATAACTTTAGTTGAATTCTATTGCATGACAGTGTACTAAATTATACATATACTGTATATTAGTAAAATGGACAGGATTATTAAGTTGCAAAACCTTGTATCCAATCCATTTGTATGTATTATTATAATCAAGTGTGTTCAAAGGAAAGGAGAATTTTAGATTACAATGCAGTTTTACACTAAGTGTAATTTATTTTACAAGAAACAAGCCAAAACGTAGGGTGAATTTGTATTCAAGGTCTACTAGTTGTTCCTGTATAATTTTTCCGCTGAATTTTATCAAGTATTACTTTTTATGCTATATAGAGATTACATTATTTGTTAGTAGACACAATTTTACGTAGAAAGTAAACGGCCTTAAAAGGCATGTATGTATGTATGTATGTATGTATGCTTGGAGTTTTTACTTGGCTAGACTCGACTCCCCTTATCACATGAAGACCACTTAAAAAACACTGCACACCCTTTTCACATTTTATGAACGAATAGTAATATAAATGAAATAAATTGAACCCGAAACAAACGCAGTGCAAATTGACAACTATAATGTTTATTAAATTTTAAATACGCTTGATTTATATCGAGAGATTATAGATACGAACACTTAAAATTAACAATAACTTCAATCCCCATTTAAATACTTACATTAATTTTTGGAAGAAATCATAAAAAAAAAAAAAATGAATTTACGGTAATCCCGCAGAAACGCATGTACATTTTGAAAACCCATATCAGAACAGATCGCGCACTTGCGCGGCCTGTAATAATGCTGACTAAAATATCTTAATTAAAGTATGACGTCACAATTAACTCATCATCCTGTAGGGATGTGCAAAATGCTTATTGTCAATGTGTTTCGATCTAAGAAAAAAACTAATGCTAAAAAATTGATCGAATGATTTCTGATATCGTCTGTGGCCTGATACCTTTGACGCAAGCGTCAAGTTGATTTCTTGTCTTGTATTGTAAAGGGGAAAACTATTTCGGAATTGAAGGAATCAATGAATTGCAAGGAACATCGAGAGACGGTCAAGCATCGTGTTTACAGAGTTATGATGTTGATACGATATTGATAATATATTATTTAAAAACATTAATCATGTGACTGTGTTTACCCTGGTTCTTTATTTTGTTTTCTTGTATTCCTAATAGGAATTATAAAGTCACTATTTCATACAACAAGTTTGACCTCGCCTTGAATTCCGAACCTCTACCCCGGAGGACCATGACATTTACAACTGCAATAAAGGTTGGTTGGCTATTTGTTTGTTTTATGTCCCGTGGAGAATATTTCACTCATATCAAGACGTCACCAGTTGTAGGTAAAGTACCACAAATTTAGACCTATGCTTAGCGCTCAGGGCCGTAGCAGTGAGGGTTCTTTAACGTGCCAACGCCTGTGGCGACATGGGATCTCCGTTTTTAAGGTCATATCCGAAAGACCCGCGATTCTTGCTTCTAAATGCCGAGCGTTTGGCGAAGAAGCAATCACTGCTGAAATTTACAAATGATGTCCCCATGCTGCTTCATACCAAATTTGAAAAGAATAGAGTGGTAATTATCAAGATGTTAAAAATGTTCTATTGTTAACGCACGATGGACGACGTGTGACGCAGGTGACCTAAACAGCTGTATTTTACTGTATAATTACCAAGATAATCCAAATGGCATGATGGAAAAAAGGTGACGATAACGAACAGCGATCAATCCTCTAAAGAATACAAAGCTGAGAGTAGGACAGACTCTGACCCAATAATCTTGTATTCGTTATAGGAATTATGAGATTGATCAGTGTTCATTATATTCACCTTTTCTTTTAAATTAACTAATTATGTGATACTGTGATAGCTAGTGTATTTAACTGGTCTCCATGGATCACAGTGCTAAGATGAGCTGATCCACAATGTGCGATGTGATGATGAGTGACTTTATTTTAAGGAGGGCAACATTAATAACGGTAATCAGTTAATAAATTAAATCGTACCCGTTGAGATGTCTTATAATGCCCTGTGACTGAAACTGAACTACTGCTTACGTTCAAAATGACAAAGGAACGCAAACAATGTGGGCCATCTCATAAAACAGATAATGGGTCGTGTAGAATGTCAAAAATCCATTAGGGTATACCCGTATTGATTATGAGTAAGGTAGAAAGATAAAACAGGCAATTATAGAAACACAAATGTGGGAAAAGAATTGACTGGTGATAGAGAGCCTCTCGTCAGTTCGCTATTTTATGTAAATCCGGCGGAAGGGACAGGTCGCCCTGAAGTTGTTCCTGTCACTGGCCGTTGTAGTGCTTTTTATATATTTTAGTACTTCACATTGCATCTACTACATACATTCTTCATAACAAGTTAAACACTAGACATTATAAAATGAAGATAGGAAATATTTATACTTCGTTCGTTTGTTCGTTCGTTCGTTCGCTTGTTCGTTCGTTCGTTCGTTCGCTTGTTCGTTCGTTCGTTCGTTTGTTCGTTCGTTCGTTTGCTTGTTTGTTTTACGTCCCTGCTTGTTTGTTTTACGTCCCTGCTTGTTTGTTTTACGTCCCTGCTTGTTTGTTTTACGTCCCTGCTTGTTTGTTTTACGTCCCTGCTTGTTTGTTTTACGTCCCTGCTTGTTTGTTTTACGTCCCTGCTTGTTTGTTTTACGTCCCGTCGAGAAATTTTCACTGATATTGAGACGTTTATACTTCGTAATCAGTCATTCAAAAAAATCAGTTTGTGAAAATACCACTCTGATTCTAAGCACAAGCACTCTGAAGTTGAAATTAAAATGATACTGAAGTTTCTCATTGACAACATCTACGTAGCCTTTGGTGATCAGGTCTTCCATCAGTCTGTCAACATTTAGATTCATTGACATTTTATCTATTAACGATTTTTAGTTTTATTTATGTCATTTTGATAAATCCCACCGAACTTTAAATAAGACACCACAAGGTCTTCCACGTCTACTTTATATTTGGATGTTTTATTGAACATACATGTAGATGTTAACACAAACTAACAACCCAACTTTATAACAAGCGGAATGACTTGAGCTTCTCCGTCAATTTCCCATATTTATGCAGCAGTATTCCATTAACACCTGCGAGTGGTGTTTGGCTTTCCACTGATTCAATACGCAAATGCATGTTATGCGCATGATTAATTTTTTTAAGTGAGGCAAGCTACTGACAAATAAATCCATGTTACAGGGGTTTCAACAGTCTCGTTTAAAATCAGCGTTTTGCATATTTCATGGTCTTTATAATGATCCCATTTGCAAAACACAATTTGTCTTTATGTCAAATGCTGCCTGGCGTGTTTCATACCAACTTAACATACTGATTTTGATTATGGATTACTCCGTTTATCTCATTCATGTTTGAAAGGGGGGGGGGGGGTTACATCCCGCCGAGAATTTTTCACTCATATTGATACGTCACCAGTTATAGGTGAGGTACCGGAAATTTATACTATGCTTAGCGCCTACAGCCGTAGCAGTGAGTGCCCGCGACATAGGACCTCCGATCTTAAGGTCATATCCTAAATACCAGTGATTCTCTCTTCTAAATGTAGAGGTTTGGCGAAGGAGCAATTACTACCCATATTTACGCCTTAGGTTTGACGCGGCCATGGTACTAGCGGGACTCGGAACTCGTGACCTCCCGGTTACAACGCGAACGCTCTACCACTGAGCTTCCGCGAATGATCATCCCACTTGTAATAAAGTTAAGTCTTTAGTTTGCCGTTAGCATCTTTGTTCAATAAAATATCCAGTTATGAAGCAGATGTGGAAGACTCTGGTGTTTTATAATGAGTTCACTGGGAGTTAAAATAAAACGTTATTTAAAAAATGAAAATATTGGAATATATATACCAATGTTTCATGGCATATACTGAACCTGTATTGTACTTTTATGAAAGTCAGCATAAACTACTAACACCAGACACGCTCTAAATTTGCAGACATCTTGCGTTTTATGAGAAACTTACTAATGAACATATCGACTCAGACAGATACGTCTCACCACAGCCCAACAAGAATTACAATTTCCTATAAATATGGTGAATTATGTGCAGCTTTGAAACAGGATGAAAGTCAAAGAAAATGATTTGCTGTATGACCAAACAGGATTTATGTTTAGATTTTGCCGAGTTTTACAAACTACAACTCCCACTATATGAAGTGTGTAATGTGTTTTCCAAAGAGGTGCTTAACTAGAGGTGAAAATCTTATTTACAAGGTCTACTAATGTGGTATTTCATTGAAAACAACAAATAATCCTATAGCAAACTTTAAAAATAATTTGGTAGCGCTATCCTAGGGCATGTCACTCCCAGTACAAAATCAACACGAGGTGCACTTCATCTTTCTGTGGTGAGATCAATTTCAGTGCTCCTTTATTTGATTAAATTTAATTAGAATAAATGTTCTCCATGAAATGACTTCGTATTTAGTAAATCTATCAATAACTCATAATCTCAATCTCGTTACTCCTCCGTGAACAGTGAAAAAAGGTTTCCCTCAAGTTAACAGCAAACAAAATGACTAGATATCACAAATCTTTAGCACAAGTGAAAACACTAATGAAAGACAGGAATAAAATGTCTTCCGGCTGACAAGTGAAATCTTTGGTAGAGGTTTTCTTGTTGTTGTTGTTTTGTTGGTTTTTTTTTTTTGTTTTTGTATCAATATATACAAGTTTTCATAAAGTCCGGAAGACCTCGTTGTTTTAGGTGCATTGAATATGATATGGGCATTACTGTTTCGCTGCACATGGTACCAAGACTCAATCATAGTCAATATAAAGTTTTATTTTTTCTACGTGTATACACTATTTACTAATAAGAGAAAGAAATCGCTGTCAAATCTTAAGCTATCATATCACATTACTTAATGCCTAATCTAATACAATGTACCGTTTTCGACTACTTTTGCATTATAGGGTATCATCAAACATCAATTCTAAAGGCATTAAATGTTCTGCGTCTAGAAATAATCGAACTACCCATAATTGGACTGTGCATGTAGAGATCATCACGGATAATACCCGCCTTCTTTACGGGGGTGATATTAAATATGTGTTCCCAGGAACACTGTTCAATTGATTGACAGCGGTCCTCCACTGTTGGCGCTGTGGCGTGCATCGATCCCCGACACCCCTCCCACTTGATGAATCCCATATAAACGGGAAGCTCTGGACGCTGAAATGAATTTTTTTTAATATTATCGTCTTTGAAATATAGACTATTACATACCGATTAGTTGGAGTAAAACAATCGTACAACACAAAAAACGTCGATTCACCGTGAGATACGTGTACAGAATTCCATAAGGTAGGAAACAAAAATTGAAAATTTTTTACATCGCGTAATTTCATGATTTTGAGAGTAAAGTAATGTGCTTAAAGTTGTAGAATAATTGACAGGACGCATTCTCAGTCGGAGCTGTAAAGGCAATGTGTGACACTACGGATTCTGTAATTTGACTTTTGAATGTTTATTAACTTCGAGAAATGTAATTTAAGTGTTAGGGAAGTGGGTTTTTTCCATTGTGTCGTACATCATGCTAATGGGTTCCTAACGACCATCTCTGTGACGTGGAAAAAAAATGAAGATCCCTTTCTTCTTCATTATTTATAATTATGGAATTTCGTCCTTACAGTCGTAACATTGGCTTGAATTTTTAGACTGGTATTTTATATACTAGTATATGAATTATATTTTACCACAGTGGGATTTGTTTTTCTCTGTCTGTTTGCAATGGCAAATTATCTCTCTTAATACAAATCTGAAACTTGTTCATAGACTAGGAAATCGAAATTTAACACAGAAGCGGCTAAGAAAATCCCATATATATTATGTGTTAAATCTCCCCATGACAAGCCATCAGCGCGGTAATTTTCGTAGCATTACATAGAAACCAGATATAATTCTCGATTTATGGATAAACAAACAAATATAGAAGGGATTTTTCTTAAAATTGAAGATCTCGATAATTGTATATGAAGCGCCACATCTCTAGCTGTTCATTTCTCGTGGTCACATCTCTAATTGTGAAAGTATCGCCGCCATTAGACGTCATCAAAGTCATTGAGAGATTGGAGGTACTTGTACAACTCATGAATGTCACTTAGTAAAGCAGTCCCCGCGTGAACGAAAATTGAACTGTACAATTGCAATGCATAGTCATGAAAGACTCTCTTATCATGCACCGTTTACCCTTAATTATCCTAATCATGGGAATTAGCAATGATATTTTTATACTTAGAAACGATTTGTTGTGAAGGAAAGCTCTGGCGAGCTTTAAATGATATCGATATTTTTTCATAGTTTATATCATTAAAAAAGTGAATTTCAACCTATCACCTTAATGAATTTCATTTTCTGATTCTTTAGTGTACCATACAATGGTAGTTCACTGTGTTTTTCATAGAAGTGTTTCTTTTTCGAACACGTTGAAACAGATGACAACTGTTGACGATTTTCCCCAATCCTTAACAGAAATTGGCTGTAGGTTTGTTAAATAGATTATGAGCACGTGCTCTACAAAGTTGTTGACATTATAACTTTAAACGGAAAAGTCTGTATAGTGTATTGATGTTTGGAAAGAAACTTCAATATCCAGTGGCGGATCTAAACGGGGGGGGGGGGGGGGTTACAAGGACTGCAACCCTTCCTTTTGGTTAAATGTTTCCTAAACAAAATCATTTACTAATCTTTTGCCATTTTGGGGTCTTCACGCTTCCTTCTTTAAGGGTGGTGGTGGTGGTGGATATTTTCCACAAAAGTTGTCATTGTTTCGCTATTTTAGGGACGTCACTCCTCCCTTTGGGGAGTGGGGAGGGGGCGGAAAGGTACAAACTCGGATCGCATCCCCTTCATTGAAAGTTTTCTGGATCCGCCAATGAATGTAAATGTGTGAGCTATGCTTACTATCTAAAATGTATCCAGCTACACTTATCACTGGCCAAAACCATAATTAGACATGATCCATGGTCCCGGTGTACACCTTATCTAGAAATTATCTCCTCTTCATTTTAAATAATTATTAAATCGTGAACTATGGGAGCCTTCAGATAGTTGTGTTGTGATCGGTAGAAATCTATTAACTCCCTCTCACTGGTCACACGTTGTAGATGACTACTTAAGTTTCTGGTAGAAGCTGTCTAACAGGTTGGATAATAACATTAGTGCAGAGAGTAGCAGGATAGTCATTAAAATCTTGTGTAGAATCAAACTATCCATTCTATGGAATTAAGTTACGCAATCTGAGAGTACGAGGAACACTTTAAACCTATTAGTGGTGTGATGTAAATGTCCAGGATATTGGATACTTGTTATAAAGGAATTTGGCCAATAAGACTTATCTTGGTCAAACAAAACATCAAAATTTATTGGTCATGAGGATGAAAATCAACATTATGGCTTAAAATACTGAGTTGCTAATGTTTGTGTATCGAGTTGTTGTATTTTTGAGGAAATGCTGAAAGATATGAAATTGTGATTGATCGGAATTATGTGAAGTTTTAGTTTAAAGTGTAAAATCGACACAACTGCTGGACAGATGTGATGAATCATATCATTATTAACGAAATTTCTCTAGCACGTGGTACACTATAAGGATAATGTATCGAATAAGAGCGCGTTCACATAGAAATATAATCCGGGTTCTTATCAGGTTCAGCGTGACGTAATCGTGTCACATTCCAGAGTAAATTAATTTTTAATCGTAGGAAATTGTCAATCGACTTCAGTCCAAGTATATAAAGATATCAGTTTCGTATACATTCCATGGATGGAGACATCACGTTAGGAAAGAAATGCAGAATTCTGCGAGACATCACGGTAGAGAGAGAAAAAAATGAGCGTTTGTTCCTTGCTATCGGTCTGTGAACACGGTGGTACGTTTGACATGCAAATGAAATGTAAATGCGGAATTCTGCGTAAATCCAGTTATATCGACAGTAGAAGACAGTTCCCGTGTCTCAGTTTCTGTTTTTGGAAACATTTCACAAGACTCAGATACTTGATGATATTTGGTTCCAATAACAGATTTCTTCATTTTAAACACTTAAAAAAGAATGCCCATTAACAAAGGATTTACTTTCCCACCAAAATTGACTGGCACTTCTGTTTCAAAATTGCATGTTCAAAAATCTTTATACTATTCAGTTATTCTTCATGTAGTCAAATTGACCTAGATTCGGAATTACGCCGTTAATAATGACGTTTTTCCCGCCATTTTTGGGAATTTTGACAGAATGTGATTGTTTTCAGCAGTTTTCTTCCAGGAAAAATCCAGAGAAGGTTTAAACAAATTACATCACGCTAAAAGTTTACCTTATCACTACAGTTAAAGCCACTTGATAGAAACAACAAAATAGTTGCATGGATTGATGTGTATTATTTTGGCTTAGTTTGGTTGTAATAAATGCAAATATAAAATTCCTGAAAAATAAGAGACTTGTCAATTTTCTATGATGTTTATTCTCGCTCGCGCCGACATATGTGAGAAAGTTTGCCAGTTTACTTTCGGAAGGTCGGTGGTCTCTTTCCAGGTACATTGTGTTAGGATTCTCTCCTCCACCAGTAAAAACACCACCAGATAACTGAAAAATTGTTGAGTGTGGCGGAAAACAACAATCAATCAATCAATCTATGATGTTTAACAGTTGAATTATATTACACCTCCCTATATAACTCTTTACAAATTCTCCTCACTGTTTTGGACTTACTTAAGAAATCATGAAAATAAATTACATTTCATATAGTAAATTGTATTCATTTTAGTAATAAAAACATAAATTTAGTTTTCATTTTCATAATTCTGAAAAAAAAGTTTCTTCGTAGCAAATGTCGTTAAGATACAGAAAAATTGTGTTTGTCCAAACTAACAGTGCGCTTCCTGTAATACAACGACATAATTGTGATTATTTCGAGATAAATTATGTAATATTGTACTACACATTGCAGCTTATATCAAATAACTAAATGCTGTCGGACGTATTTCATACTATCGAGATCATTTTTCGCACACTTGACTTTGACTGCGGATTACTCTATTTACTCGATCGAGATGTAGGGCTTACGGTGTGACCGGTCGACAAGGGATGCTTACTCCTCCTAAGCAACTGATCCCACCTCTGGTATGTCCAGGGGCCCATGTTCGCCTTGCTTTTAATTTTGTATTCTTTATAGCAGTTATGAGATTGATCACTGTTCGTTATTTTCATTTTTTCACGTTACCTCTTATATGAAATAAAATAACTGAAAGATTGAATCTTTCATTAATAAAGCTTCACAGTTGTGAATTTTATAATATATATAAGAAACTAATTCAGGGAATTTATACCCCCCCCCCCCCACACACACGCACGCTTAAGGGCAAAATAAGTACGTGAAATACCGAATAAATGCAGAGAGAGAGAGAGAGAGAGAGAGAGCAATTATACATGGTAACCTCTATACAAACTCATTAAAGTAGACACATTCTTTCTATGTTTATAAATGCATTAGGGTGACTGAAGTGCTTGTACATGTCTTGGGGATTTATGATTACGATTTACACATTGTTTACGTCGCCATTCTATTGTTGTTTAACGTCAGTTAGCGTTATTTTCAATCAGAGATTGTTACCACCTTCCTGGAAAACGGTATATGTAGTTGAAATTTCTTTCTATCCCCCCCCCCCCCCGTGGAGATCCAGGTTAGAATACATCTTCAGTACCCCTAGCTTGTCGTAAGAGGCGACTAAATGGGAACAGTCCTTCGGATGAGACCACAAAAGCCGAGGCCCTGTGTCGCAACTAACGTGGCACGATAAATAACCCTCCCTGCTCAAAGGCCATGAGCGCTGAGCATAGGCCTAAATTTTGAAGCCCTTCACAGGCAAAGGCGAGTCTCCATATGAGTGAAAAATTCTCGAGCGGGACGATAAACAATATGTAATCAATCAATCAATCAATCAATCAATCAATCTTTCTCTCTCCGGACTATGCATTTCCTACATGATCTGAAATTTTATAATATCTTTATTGGTTGAAATGCTCTTCTTTGCAGGGAGATATTTTAGTACGGATCTAATTTACGTACACCATTTTACAAGCTTTCCATTCTTAAAAAATAGGAAAATGAAAAGCAGTCTCGTGTAGAATCGCATTCTCGTGCTTTTCCGGCAAGCGCAGAAACAAACTCAAGGCGTCTTTTCCGAGTTTGTCGGAAAGACCGGAGAAGTTTCGACTGTTTCATCTAATGGAAGGGGCCTCCGTGACCGAATAGTTAGAGCATCGCACTCAAAACCATAAGGCCTCTCACCTCAAGTCGATGGGTTCGATTCTCGCTCGATGTATGTGATAAAGTTTGCCAGTTTACTTTCGGAAGGTCGGTGGTCTTTTCCCAGGTACATTGTATCTGGGCTCTCTCCTCCAGTAATAAAAACTTGACCCCACCAAATAACTGAAAAATTGTTGAGTGTGGCGGAAAATAATAATCAATCGAGCCCCGCTCCTGCCATGGCCGCGTTAAAACTAAGACGTTAGCATAATAAATGTAGTGATTGCTCCTTCGCCAAACGCTCGGCATTTAGAAGTGACACTCACGGTTCTTTCGGATATGACTTTAAAAACGGAGGTCCCTTGTCGAGGCAAACGTTGGCAAGTTAAAGAACCCTGAGCGCTAAGTATAGGTGTAAATTTGTGGTACATCACCTACAGCTGGTGACGTCTCAATGAGTGAAAAATTCTCGACGGGACGTAAAACAAGCAAACACTAAATGGGAAAGACATTTTGATTTTTTAAGCCAGTTTTAAGAACCTTACTATATTTTATATATATTTACTTACTTTTGCAGATATGATTGTTGTTTTGATATAGCACCCCGCTTTTCCAATTTATAGCCCGGCCGTATAAATTTTAAGGTTAAAATCCTCTCTTATACTAAATTCTTATAAAAATGGCATCATTATGAATAGAACATGACCTATATTTTAGGTGATCATTTGCACGTCTGAAAGACTCGCTCTCTAAAAATGTCATTCACGCACATGTACTGGAAGTTGGTGACAATCTTATATATGTGTGTAAAGGAAAAGTCTCTTCAACATTTCTTTTAAAGATTGTTCGTAAGGACGAAATAGCTAATAGGTATACTTGTTTAACTTGCAGTTTGATTGATTGATTGATTATAGATTACTTAACGTTCCGCTCGAGAATTTTTCACTCATATGGAGACGTCACCATTGCCAGTGAAGGGCTGTAAAATTTATACTTATGCTCGGCACTTAAGGCCTTTGAGCAGGGAGGGATCTTTATCGTGCCACATCTGCTGTGACATGGGGTCTCGGTTTTTGCGGTCTCATCCGAAGGACCGCCCCATTTGGTCGCCTCTTACGACAAGCAAGGGGTACTACGGATCAATTCTAACAACCCGGATCCCCACGGGGAACTTACAATTTGAAAAAGAAGGCGACTTGCAGTTTGTTGGTTTTTGTTAACTCTGTCATTAATTTCGTTATCATTTACTACTTTATGAATTTATTTACAATGTTAATTGAAATATTTAAACTTTTTAACTTTATGTTAAACTTTTTATTATTATTCTTTTAAATTCATAAACTTTTGCTCTTACATTTTTCGTTAAAAGCGTGGTCCAATTGTTGCCTATTATTTGAACTTGACGGAAAGGTCATGCTATAGATTTATAACAAAACGAAAAGATGCAAATGGAAGATTGTAATTGTAATTCAATAGATTTATATAGCGCTCTATTGACCTGCGTCTTCTAAAGCGCTTTACAGATAATATAATAAAATATATGTGAACATACGTTATACATGTGAATAAAATATAATTTAGCGCCTTATGTAATGAAACGATTACCATGCATAATAACTTATAAAACAATTTAAAAAATTAAAAGATCTCGCGAAAAATGTAGTATATTAACTCATGTTTTTCTAATTCCAAAATATTTGAGAAATGGACAACGTGTTACTCTGGACATATCAAATCACGTGGTGAACACATCAACTCACGTGGTGAACATCTTGCCGGACTTGATTACAATATTATATCAATACAAGGCGCTATAGACCTCTATAACTCTCATTAAGAACAGGCACATGTCCCCCTTTTGATTGACGATGTGATGATGTATTGTCCTTCATCAGTGAATGTAACAAGAGCACCAGAATACGGTCCCTGATAAGTACGTCACGAGTTTATGTAGGGTTTTTCTTTAGGAGTGTGTTTGGTGAGCAAATTGAACAAAACTGCCACAATTTGTAGAACTTTACTTAAGGTAGTATCAGCCAACAAACTGTGGCATTCTCTCTGTGTAGTATTTCCTCCAACAGCCTGTAATTCTCTATGTAGTGTTTCCTCCAAAAGCCTGTAATTCTCTATGTAATATTTCCACCAACAGCCTGTAATTCTCTATGTAGTATTTCCTCCAACAGCCTGTAATTCTCTATGTAATATTTCCTCCAACAGTCTGTAATTCTCTATGTAATATTTCCTCCAACAGTCTGTAATTCTCTATGTAATATTTCCTCCAACAGTCTGTAATTCTCTATGCAATATTTCCTCCAACAGCCTGTAATTCTCTATGCAATATTTCCTCCAACAGTCTGTAATTCTCTATGTAATATTTCCTCCAACAGCCTGTAATTCTCTATGTAGTATTTCCTCCAACAGCCTGTAATTCCTTATGCAATATTTCCTCCAACAGCCTGTAATTCTCTATGTAATATTTCCTCCAACAGCCTGTAATTCTCTATGTAATATTTCCTCCAACAGCCTGTAATATTTCCTCCAACAGTCTGTAATTCTCTATGTAATATTTCCTCCAACAGCCTGTAATTCTCTATGTAGTATTTCCTCGAAAGTCTCAACAGCCTATAAATTTTTTTTGTTGCTGTTGAAATTTTCTAGGCATTATTTCCTCAGAAATCCAAAAGCCCGTATTTTTATGACATTGTTTATTTTATATTTCTTGAAATAAAAACTGGACGCCACCAGATAGAAAAATCGTTGAGTGTGGCGTAAAACAATAGACAATCAAAAGTCCAAAAGCCTGTATTTTTTGAAATTCTCTCTAAGTAATATTTCTTCAAAAGTCTAACAGCCTTTTTTTCGTTTTTTGTTTTGTTTTTTGTTTTTGTTTTTGTTTTGTTTTGTTTTGTTTTTTAAATTATATTATATAAATATTATATTTCTTCAAAAGTTCAACAGCCTGTTATCTTCTCAAAAATCATGAAAATCAAAACCCTTTGGTCCATATATATTTTCAATAATGATACAAACACACTGTAAAATAAGAAGGCCCTCACTCGACAACTGGGAGAGGAGCGGGACGGACAAATCATGTACCCTCCATATAACATTCAATTTCAAATAAAGGGGCGAAAGTCCTGCAAGCGACGTCGAAGTAGATCAAAATTGCAACAAGATTTAATGTGGTCCACAAAGAAGGTACACAGCAACATTTAGCTTGATATGTGACTGAGAAATGAAAGGAAAACAGAAAACCTCGAAACGAACATACAAACATAGGTGTACCATAATACGTTATAAAGACTTAAGGAAGAACAGTACACACCGACACCAAAGGAAAATGTACATTTTCGTTATTCAATATTAATCAAAAAGTATGATTGATTTAATATTAGTATCTTTACTGTATATGACTAAGATATGATGAAATACTATACATTGTATCGATAACGTGGAAATTCATCAGTTTCCTGGGAGGAACTTCCTATTACTTAGCGTAATTGACAATGATTTTGGTGTGTATATATGTTGTTTCATCGTGATAACTTGACATAAAGGCTTCACACAAAAATCCCTGACTCTCTGGTCAATTACATTGTTTACTGGCTAACCCCCTGTGACGAAAGCAGGGAATATAATGTGCAATTGGTCATTGGTCAGTCCGTTCATCAGCCCCTCTGGCCAGTTAAGTTTTAGCGATGAAAGTCTCTTTCTTAGTTAATATGATCTTGCCAAGCAGCCTTTGCTTATTGCTTGGTCAGGAGGTCTTGGAAAAAGCATACAAAAACATACGTATCACAAAGGTATGATTACGCAATCTGAGTCCTACAATACCTAATGAAATATGAAATAGAGTTGCCCACAATCAGATATGGTGGTTTTCATACCTATGATGAAGCGATGACTTCACTATAGTCATTATTATACGCCATGAAATCATCTTGTTTGTTTCCCCATTTGATTTTTTTCTTCATTCATAGAGGCGTCAGTAGATGTACAAGTTAAGTGCCACAATTTTTTGGGTAATTTAATTTTTGGCTGTCATGACCGTAGCACTGACCCTTCTGTATTGTGTACCAACGCCCATCGTGACGGGAACCTCCATTTTAAGGTAATGTTCGACATACTCGTGACTTTCTCGTCTAATGGCGGACGCTTGATAAAGGAACAGTCACTACTTATGTTAAGGACATCGATCACGTCATTGAAATGTATTAAGCCAGAGACTTCACATCATAATAGAAGCTGTCGTCGATTCACTAGTCATAATAAATAATAATAATAATAATGCACTTATATAGCGCCTTATCTAAATATACTCTAAAGCGCTTTACACAACACTAAAATGCAAATCAAAATTATACAGAATATATAAAATACTTAATAATGCCAGATATCAGTATTCAATAGTCATGACATAGTCTACTAAATTTCGCTACGTCTGACACCTTTAATCTATAAAAATAGTTATTTTCATGTGTGTTTGAAGTTAAACAAAACAAAACAAAAAAAAAACCAAACACACACAAACAAACAAACAAAAATGTCACGGTGTCCATTCCCTAACGTTTGTGTAAATTTCAGACTGAAATTAATTTCAGAGAAAGTTTGACGTGACTATAATGTAATGTTAATCAATCTTCACTGTTTTCAGGGGAGGTAACTCTTCCATGTCCACTACTGCTTCCTTCAGTGACAAGAACCCTCACTTGATTGGGATATATTCGTATTGAGGGTCCCCTTTACTACGATTTTATAAAGTATGAGGAAAATTCATGGACAAATAATAGAATCGAACCGGGTTCTGCCGGCTGCGTATTTAGCGCTCTAACCACTAGGCTATCTATCCGGTCCCCTATAACATGACGAGGACATACTGCACATAATATACCCCTCGCGTTCATTCCTTACTCCGCTGTAATTTGCCGGACCTATTTGCGGGTATTTTCCTGATTTTAGAATTTATACTGGTATATTGGCGAATTCCAGAGACATTTCAAATTTCGTTTCAACTGACCTTGTTTCAGCAGAACGACTTAGAAAATTTCGTAAACTCTACAGCTCTATGGACTTCACGATGATCCCGGATCAATTTTATTATAGATACGGTCAATGTACACCGATACATTTCATAAAGTTCAGTTTTCCAGACTTTTTATTGCTACATACTTCAAGATAATTACGTGATATTGATGGAATTGTATATTGAAGAGCTATACAGATCATGTTTAGATTGTATTTAAGTGAGTGTAATCAGGGGGTTATGATCAGTGGTTTCTTAGTCCTGAGGGGGTCCGGGATAAAACAGGTCCTCAGCACCCCTCACTAGAGGAGACTATTGGGGCGGTCCTTTGGATGAGACCACAAAAAACAGAGATCCCGTGTTACAGCAGGTGTGGCACAATAAAGATCCCTCCCTGCTCAAAGACCCTAAGTGCCCAGCATAGGTCTAAATGTCGCAGCCCTTCACCGGCAATAGTGACGTCTACATATGAGTGGAAAATTCTCAAGTGGGACGTCACATATACAATCAATCAATCCTGAAACGTACAAAATTATAGCGTGTAAATTCAATGAGTTGCTGATCAAACTCGATTTATGCTCCAACTAATATGATAATACATGGACTGTACACTGCTTCTCGTCGTTACTGACAAGGGCATGCGCATTAATATCTTGCTGAATTTAAATGTCAAGGTCATGCTATATATGATACGCTTAGAGAGTCAATATAACGAACAGTGATCAACCTCAAATTTTTTTTTATATAAAGAATACAAAATTGAGATTAGGGCAAACACGAACAGAGGTGGGATGAGACGCTAAGGAGGAGTAAGCTTTCCATGGTGACCGTGACATCAACCCTGTAAGAAATGGTTTGTGATATCATTAAGATTTAGCAAGGAAGCTTCAGTTGAAGGAAGGATGATTTATGTTGAACAAGCGAAGGTCAAGGTCGTTAGATCACATAAAGAAAGGATTTCTTGATAATATTACCAATTCCAATCAATAACTACGTGATGGTTCGAATGTTTCCCCCTAAATTTAACGGGCAAGTCACCGTTGTTATCATTAGTTCCTTGATGATACCAATACTATGATTTCTGCTTTACAGGTAGCATTTAGTCTTCAGTCTAAAAGACTCCTCTGCAACATTAGCGTTGTCGAAATAATAGATTATATTTATTTTATTGTTTGAGGGTCAAGGTCGCTAACATTACAGAATGGTTGGCTGGTTGCCTCGCTCGAGAATTTATCACTCATACAGAGACGTCACCATTGCCGGTGATGGGCTGCCAAATTTAGCCTATGCTCAGCGTTTATGGCCTTTGAGCAGGGAGGTATCACGGGGCCTCGGTTTTAGCGTTCCCATCGGAAGGACTGCACCATTTAGTCGCCTCTTAGAACAAGCAAGGGGTACCTATTCTAACTCGGGTCCCCGCGGTATCCTTACAGAATGCAACTAGTTTCTAGATTGCATACATTTTGCACAAGGGATAAATCCACACCTCAAACTTGTTAGTTCAACTGAGAAAAACATTCTTTTTTGAAAGTAATATATGTCGATATTGTTAATTTATAAACTGGAAAAGACATTGCTATAATTTTGATTTGTTGCAATCTGCCCTCCATGGCTTTTTAAAGCGTATTTTGTATGGAGGGTTCAGGTATACACACTGATCGATTTTACAAACAGGATGACATTTCAGTGATTTGTAAAATCCTTCAAAATGAATTCTTTCACTGAGTTTCTAATTCAACATCAAAAAGTGGACATTATCCACAATTGAAATTGATCTACATTACAAACAGCTCTCCACGAATAACGAATCGAACAAATTGATCTACATTACAAACAGCTCTCCACGAATAACGAATCGAACAAAATGATGAATATAAAGGTTAAACACTCATCGCATTACGCCTCGTTATGTCGGACTGAAAGTGGTTTGCCCTTAAAGAATATTAGTAAATATCAATGGCGCGTTTACTATCAAGATGACATTCATTGTCACATTGTTATAAGCTGAGGCACAACACCACCCGTTGACGAGACTTGCAGTGGTTGGCATAGATGTCGATATTATCTCCGACACTTCGATCAGCTATCCTTTAAATCGTGAAGAGTTATGTCAATAACGATAACAAATTAGTAAATCACTTCTTTCGATGCGCTCATACTTTTGGGAGCATTAGAATCCCATTTAGATTTCATTTTTACAGTCCCTTTTTGGCAACCATTCACAAAGGTGCAACTAAAATACATTTGCTAGTTGTTACAATCAAACTAGAGTAAACAAGCGACCGTTATTTATCAAAATATCGAATGTGTATCCAAATCTATTGCATGATCTCTGTAAAACGCATATCATGGTCTGTTTAAGACCTTTTCAGACCAATAAATCGTGAAAAATCATTTGATACAAGATTAATTGAATATGTACCGAGTTCTGGCTTGTCTAGTCCAGTCTTCTTTTCACGCCATCGCGTACGTGAAATGTTTTTACATTTATAAAGATCACCAGGAATCGAAACAAGTTTTTCATATTTTAAAAAAAAAAACTTGTATTACCAGATAAAGCAGTTCTATTTCAAACAAAAGACTCATTGTAAATTATAGTGACTCCGTGAGTACGTTTCAGAATGCTTTCCTTGCACGCACATTAAGCACTTGATATGCAAATTCCATTATCAATCGATTAGACATTTCTAAAGGACGAATTTGGTGTAGATGTTTTAGGGAGACGGTCCTTTTCAATAAAGAATTTCTTCATCGCGATAATCATAATGTTAGAGTCGGATCAAAGTCTTCAATGCTCTAGGTTAACACCGCACTCCATATTGACGAGTTTTTTGCAGTCGCCTGCGGGCGGAGGAGTCGTAGATACAAGGCTAGGTGATTAGGCGATAGATGTGGCTTTGAATTATAGGATTCCCTCCTTTTTCACAGAATTCATTTTATTTTGGCCTATTATCGTGTATAGTTACTAATTACCTAGCAAATAACAAGGGAAGACGTGGGGCGGGGGACCAGTATAAGATAACCAACATCATTTGTTAAATTCACTTTGAGTGTCGTGGAGAAACTAAGTGTGTTTATGTCAGCTAGCTGTTTAACTTGCGTGGTTTTAAAGAGGTTCGCTCCTGAATTTTGTAGTATTGTCATTTTGATTTTTTTTTACATTGAGGAGAATTATGAAATTAAAAAGAAATATGGGAAAAAATCATAGTGGAACTGCACTGTGTTAAATTTAACCTTTTTGCACTTAGTGACATGCACAACGTTTCTGATGTTTTCTCTAAAACTATTTTTTCATACAACCTATCATTTGGTCAAATGCTGTCTGACGTGTTTCAAACCAATTGTTGGGATGTTCTTAGAACACTGATTCTGACTACCGATTGCTCCTTTTACCTGATCAAGATACAGGGCTCACGGTAGGACGACAGGGGATGCATACTCCTCCTAGCCACCCGATACCATCTCTATTATATCCAGGTGTCCGTGTTTGTCTAACTCTCTATTTTTTATTCCTTATAAGAGTTATGAGATTGATCACTGTTCGTTATCTTCACCTTTTCATCTCGATATTAAGCGTTCTTGTGTGATTTCCAAAAAAGGATTTCTATTGCAGTAATAGTACATTTCTTTGTATATCGGCCTGGGTAGCTCATTGGTTAGATCACCTAACAAGCCCGGTTTCCCTATTTTTCTCAACTTCTTTGCTTCTGCAATGTCTATTTACAAAACATACTGTAATATGTAAGAGCTGATTTTACAGTTTTACATGAAACAACCAGGAACTATCAAGATATGCTAAATCTAAAACAGACATGGTAATATACCCCAAGATTTTTTGTAGAAACGAGATAGAGTGGAAGAGAATTATACGTGAAATGCCACGAAAAATTATATGTTATTGACAAACGTCACGCATGTCCTTAAAATTTACTAACGATTTATTCACATAAACTTGGTTTGTCTGTTTTTGTCAACACAACATAAGCATTACAGATCAATCATTTCATCAAATACATGCGCACGCATATCTTCTAACAATATGAAAAGGTCCATTGCCAGTAGACGGATTGTTTGCACTGATGCAATCTGATAATTCAAAAGAACATAGTAGGAGTATTGTCATTTTTTTAAATTGCACATGTACATAAATCACATTCTTGCCTTAAAATTCAAGATGAAACTAAAGAAAGTAGGGGTTGTGTATACAATTTTTGAATTATTGGACAAAATGCTGAATTTCTGTACAAATCTATGATAAACCAACATAGATGTTTAAGAATCGGCGTTCTGTTTACAAAAAACATATCACCCAAGATAATGAAGTCTATTCTTTTTATTTTAAACAAGAATGAATTTTTGCCACTCTGAAGTAGATTGATTGATTGTTTATTTTACGTCCCGTCGAGAATTTTTCACTCATATTGAGACGTCACCAGTTGTTGGTGAAGTACCACAAAATTAGCAACAATAGAGCATCTGTTATGGTGTTGTGATTGTTTACAGTTATTTCTTATAGAATTCAAACAGAACCGAACGACAGATAGCAGTTACAAAGAAATCCTTTAGCTTGTGTTGAAAACAATATTGATATACAGAACACTTTCGTTTTATGGCTTAAGTATTATGTTTATACTGCAAGATGCACTGAGAAATCTTTAAACTTGCCCGCTGCAATATCACAAATGAGATATTTCTATTTTCCTATGAAACATATAAATATATTTCATATAAAAATGGTGAAAAAGAAAAGTTTGATACTCACGGAACAGATGGAACTTGTTATTTACTTAAAAACAACTCTATCTCTCTCTATCTCTCTCTGTATCACTCTTTTTTCTCTCTCTCTGTCTCTCTCTCTCTATATATATATATCTCTCTCTGTCTCTCTGTCTCTCTCTCCACACCTAATAATTATAACTGATTGATGTACATGTATTTAAGTGCTTTATTACGTATACAAAAAACAACAATAAAATAATTGATAAATTTACAACCTTTGATTTATTTCAAAGTCTCTACTACGTATTTCATAAATACACGCCTAGGAGTATAATTATTGACGACGTGTTGGATAAAATTGTGCAAATCTTTTTGATTAAAGAATCTTACCGCCACAAAATTTAGTCCTTTATAAACCCTTTCAAAATTGGAATCTACATACAAATTTTGAACTGGAAAGGTTTAAACAGTAAATATAGAATATATTTGGACCAATAAAATAAATATTGACTATTATCTACATAGTTATAGCATTCTGCGTAGTCGGACGCTGAAGAGTCATCTTAACAAATTTCAAATTATTTTTGGTTAAATATTTGCCAAATATTTAAACCGACTACAAATAAATATATATTGAATTATTGAATAACAGTTTAATTTCGAAATATTTGGATCTATCGATAAATATCAATCAAAATTTTATTAATTAGAGACTATTATATTTAATTACAAGATGTACAGTAGGTGAGATTATTTATTTTAAATCGATACACACCCAGAGATAAAAGAAATTACAAAGTCATGTGACAGGACGTCAATATTTATAACAGAAATGGTGAAGATTTTTAATCAGTCATGGTAATTTATTCGAGGTCTTCTGGGTCTATGTCTTCGTTTCCGATGCAATTAAGCAAATTACTTGACATTTTGAGTATGAGCTCCGTAAAACAACGCGACGTTAGAGTGCAGTAATTAACGTCGATGCATAGTTTGATTACAAGTTGCTATTCGCACCCATAGTCACTGTCAATATTTGAAAAGCACCATCGACAAGGAGTACAATTCCCTGCAATGTAATAAGCAAATATTTGTAAACAAACAGTTTTTGAAGCCTATCCGCTTCTAATTAGGGGCCACAGTAAAAACGGCGGTCTCCGTCAATGTAACAGTTTTAATTGTGAAACGTTACATTGAATTCAAAAAAAAGATTTGGTGCGTGTATTTAGTTTTCGTAATTGTTAAAAAAAATTATGTATTGATGCACCTAGAACTAAATGCCACATCAGGCATTTTAATGTTAAGCAAATTTTATGTTTAAATAGAAAGAAAGAACTCTAGCAACAGCACCTAGAGAGTAACAACAGGATGAGCGGTTTTCAGCAAACCGTGCAGCTATCTCTTTCTTATAAGGATGTGGTTAAGTTTACAGTCGTTAATGACAGCATCTCCGACTAGTAATTCATATCTAACACCTGCTCTCTTCGTGATTCTGCTTTTTATTTTAAAAAATTTAGAATGTTCGATAAAATAAAACTGACTTGGAATGAAATGACCGCTTGCTAGGCGAAGACGTTGATTGTCTTACCCTTAATTACGCTCTACCACTAAATTGAAACTGTCTGTAAAACGTGGTGGTCAGGTGGGTTTTCGTTTTGCTTTAATGAATTGATCGCAATATTGAATGTTCTGTAGAAAAATCGGGAGGGGGGAGGGGGCGCTAATACATTACAATCATTCATTTAATCATTTGTTTAAGTTTTCCTAAAGTTATTACTCTTATTGCAGGTTAATTCACACTAAAACGCAGCAGTGGACATGTGGCCAGCGAACAATGTTCATTTAGTGTTTAGATGTGCCTGTTTAGTTCAACTATTTGTGTATGCCGTTTCACAGCATATCGCTTCAAATAACGAAGACCTTAGAAAGGATGTGGAAAATATAAAATTTTTAAACAAACAAATGGAAGACGGCTCATCGAAACAATCGGATGACTCCTTAGATTTTCAAAACAGTGATACATCTGAGGACCTTGGCGATCTTGCCGAATACGACAAACGTGCACTTGACAAGTACTCATTTTTCGGTGGACTTGGAAAACGCGGGCTGGATAGGTACAGCTTTTATGGCGGACTGGGAAAACGAGCTTTGGATAAATTTGGATTTCTGGGTGGACTAGGTAAACGTGCTTTGGATAAATATGGATTTCTGGGTGGACTAGGAAAGCGGTCCCTTGACCGATATGGATTTTCAGGATCACTTGGGAAAAGAAAGCTGGACAGATATTCATTCATGGGCGGTATCGGTAAACGGAAGTTAGACCGCTATGGCTTCGCTGGAAGTTTGGGGAAAAGAGCATTAGATACGCATGGATTCTCTGGAAGTCTGGGAAAGAGAAAGCTTGACAAGTTTGGATTCATGGGAGGGTTGGGCAAGCGGCAACTGGATTCTCATCGATTTGTTGGAGACAATGGCAAACGAGCACTTGATCGGTACGGATTTTTTGGTGGTCTCGGAAAACGTGCAGATTCCTCGTCAGAATCCGTAGCAGATGTTCCGGACGTGTTCGAGGATAGAAAGTCGGAGCACAAAAGGTTATATCCATATTGGTACTACAGGCAAGGTGGAAGACCGATACTTACCCAGACACGGGGAATAGATCGATTCTCCTTTGCCGCAAGGCTTGGAAGAAGATAAAGCGAATTACAACACAAATGGACACCCATGTTAACAGTCCAGAACATTTCCAAACATATCTACAGAACTGATTAGAGTTTCCAGCCTTACGTTTTTACTTTTCTTTAAAACTTAATAACAAAAGAAACTTTAGTAAGGAAACAAAATTCCGATGCTCATGTGAAAGACTAGGGTTGTTTAAAATGAAATGTTGAATTTTAACTAGTTTCCGAATAATCTTTTTTCTCTGTACATTTCAAATTCACGAACGCCAACCAGGTGTATACTTACGACTGTGTTGTATAAAATGAAAGAAGTTGTCCAATATTCCAGCGAACTCTTGTATGTGATACCGTGTCATGATCCGGTATAGTGAAGTCCAATTAATCTCAATCCTTATTAACTACTAATTAACGAATTATCTGGAAGGCACAATTTCAGTGTCTCAATTT
>JAMZEH010000080.1:11367500-11547500 GCA_024699665.1 Ostrea denselamellosa
TGTGCAAATTACAAGTACAACACTAACAGTGTGCAAATCACAAGTACAACACTAACAGTGTGCAAACTACAGGTACACACTAACAGTGTGTAAATCACAAGTACAACACTAACAGTGTGCAAACTACAAGTACAACACTAACAGTGTGCAAACTACAAGTACAACACTAACAGTGTGCAAATCACAAGTACAACACTAACAGTGTGCAAATCACAAGTACAACACTAACAGTGTGCAAACTACAGGTACACACTAACAGTGTTCAAATCAGTACAACACTAACAGTGTGGAAATCACAAGTACAACACTAACAGTGTGCAAAATTACAAGTACAACACTAACAGTGTGCAAATTACAAGTACAACACTAACAGTGTGCAAACCACAAGTACAACACTAACAGTATGCAAAATTACAAGTACAACACTAACAGTGTGCAAATCACAAGTACAACACTAACAGTGTGCAAAATTACAAGTACAACACTAACAGTGTGCAAATCACAAGTACAACACTAACAGTGTGCAAAATTACAAGTACAACACTAACAGTGTGCAAATCACAAGTACAATACTAACAGTGTGGAAATCACAAGTACAATACTAACAGTGTGCAAACCACAAGTACAACACTAACAGTGTGCAAAATTACAAGTACAACACTAACAGTGTGCAAATCAGTACAACACTAACAGTGTGCAAATCAGTACAACACTAACAGTGTGCAAAATTACAAGTACAACACTAACAGTATGCAAATCACAACTACAATGCTAAAAGTGTATGTCTTTGAATTCATATCAGATCAATATTACACGCTAAATATTGAAACACCTTGTGTATTTTAAAACACTACAACTGTAATTAATTTCTAGCCCTAGAATTTTTCCAATAAAGTTATAAGCAGTACTTCAAGTGTACTTTATCGTTTCAAAATAAGTACTCAAATTCTTTATAAAACCTTCAAATTCTATAGACCAATTGTCATTGTAACTAGCTGTAGGCTAAGAACCTTTGCTTAGCGCTCAGAGCCGTAGCGGTGAGAGTTCTTTAACATTCCAACTCTTCGTTTTTAGGTCATACCCGAAAGACTCGTGATTCTCACTTCTAAATGCCGAGCGTTGGGCAAAGGAACAATCACTTTTATATTTTAGGGCCGCCGTGGCACGAGCAGGACTCGACCTCGCAATCTCTCGGTTACAAAGTGAACGCCCTTCCACTGCGCTGCCGCAACCAGTCGTTGCGGTTTTTATAAGGGGTAGACCTGTAGCTCTGCTCTGTCCACAATACAGCTCTGTTTTGTCTTGTCTATTCTTTAAGTATCATTGTCATTTCAGTAGACTTTATGAAAATTTCCTATTGTGTATTCGCCGACATCAAAATATATCAATATCATTGTGACAGGCCTGAATTTGTGTCATTATAATACTTCAAGTAAAATTCATAGTAAGACAGACCTTAATTTTTTTTTATTTTTTTTTTACCTGGAACCTGTACAAAGAAAAGGACCCTAGAATGAGGTGGGATTTATACTGTTTGTTTGTTTTACGTCCCTTCTCGAATTTTTCACTGATACTGAGAAGTCACCAGCTGTAGGTAAAGTACCGCAAATTCAAATCTACCCTTAGCGCTCATTGCCGTAGAACTGAGGATTCTTTAACGCCTTTCACGACCTCCGTTTTTAAGGTCATATCCAAAAGATTCGTGATGCGGAGTGTTTGGCAAAGGAGTAATTCCTACCTATGTTTGTAACGTCTTACGTTTGACGCGGCAATGACACAAAGGGGGCTTGAACTCACAACCAACGGTATGGAAGTGAACGCTCTACCACTGAGCTACAGAGCATAGTTGCCAACTCAGCCGATTTTGATTTTTCATGGAGTCAGGTCTTTATTATCATCACGTGATATTATAGATCCAAAAGTGCAACGACATTCTCTACCTGCAAGCCGAGATCTGCTTTTTTATTTTGGAAAAGAATGCTAAGAAAATATTAAGGATGTTCAACACGCCTCTAATATTGCATACTTAGCCACTCTCGAGGTGTGGGAGACGTTACCTGATGCGTAAACGGATTTCTATCTGTGTCTGAAGTTGCTTCAAGCACTTTTCTGACAAATCAAACTTCAGAGACAACGATACACTGTGTATTGTTATACTTTTGCATTTACCACAGCTGGCCGCAGTAAATATGCAAACAAACGCAATGATGATCGAGAATATAAACAACTTACAGACTCAAATCCGAGGTTTGGAGTTTAACGTACCGCTCAAGAATTTTTCACTCATGTAGACGTCACTATTGCCGGTAAAGGGTTTCAAAATATAGGCCTGTGTTCGGCGTTTACGGTCTTTGATCAGGTAGGGATGTTTATCGTGCCACACTTGCTGTGACATTGGGGCTCGGATTCTGTGGTCTCATCTGAAGACCCGTCCCATTTAGTCTTCTCTAGTACATTTATTATTATAGCTGCTTGGATACGTGTACATTTTGAAATTACCGCGAGAATATTTTAGGAAGGAAATAAAAATTGTGCAGGTATAACAATGAATCTACCACACTCATAAAAGTTTTAAGAAGCTTCACATACCCAAACCATTAGAATCATAATGTATAATTTATCGAACATTTACTCACAGATCTATAACACAGGTGCTCGACGTTTTTAATATCCGTAATAAAAAAATCATCCTCTTGTAAACAAACTATTCACAAGGTATATCAGGCTGCCATATTGGTTCTCTTTTTTACCTGCTGCATCGCTTGCAATTTTCGGCGAAACGTTTGATATAATATAATTATACACTTACCATTTAGCAGCAACGCTGACAGTTTCAAAGTCACAATGCAATATCAAAATGCATATATCAACAATTAGAATTCTATTTAATGTAAAAGAAAAAATAATAATTGACATGCAGATTTACATTTGATAGCAGTAGTAGAGCTCTCATCGATTCGATTATCGACCATGACGTATTGATTCATAATTGTGACGTCATACAGTATGTAGTGATTCTATATTGTACTACTCGAGCGGGACGTTAAACATCATAATCAATAAATCAATCAATCTATATTGTACTATGATTTTTTTGTTTGCTTTACGTCTCTTCGAGATTTTTTCCTTAAATATTCATGATATTGAGATGTTACCCGCTGTAGGTGAAGTACTACAAATTTGGACGTATGCTTAGCGCTCAGGGCCGTTGCAGTGAAGGTTCATTAATGTGCCAAAGCCTACCACGACACATGACCTCTATTTTTTGATGGCCATATCCAAATGACCCGTTATTCTGACTTTCAAATGCCAAGCGTTTGGTGAAGGAGCTATCATTACCTATGTTTACTGTATTAGGTCTGACTCGGTCATGACACGAGCGGGGCTCGAACTCGCAACCTCCCGATCATGAAGCGACCGGTCCTTGGGAAGCCTTAACCAAGCTGCGTTTTCCACTCAGCACCCTACACTGAATGAAATTCTATAACTCTACAAGATTTCCGTATGAAGTAAAATGCTTCTGAGGTAACCAAATGGCCGCTGCTTCTTGTTCAAATATCAGAGCAAACAATAAACTACAAGTATTGTTCGTGATGTCTGATTTTTAGGAACTTTGTTCAGGATTTTGACTAGAATGCTGCAATTATATTGAGCTTGTATATAACCTCAACATTTTCTTTTGGGCGTTTTGTTCACAATAGTCGTAGCATACCAAAGATGGACATTGCTCAAACATTTCCTTGTTGAATCAAAATCAAGCTCGTAACCTTGCATGACTTGTCAGAAAGGGCTGAGCATCAGACCTCTTATTTGATATTTGTCGCCGGTTGTAGTTGTAACTCTTTTTTGTATTTAGATTGTCATTGTTACTTGGAAACTCGGTGATGAAAGATGTGATAAAGAAGCTGAGATGGTGGAACATCGTAGTTCTCTAGGAGATCAGAACCTAGTGTTATTGTGAAGAGGGCAGATGGTCGATGAATGCCTTTAAATGGCGTTAGTAGTTCCCCTTGCAGTTCAGATCATGCTCTCTGGATATAAGCTCGAACTAATTCTGGCTGCTTAATATTTGGTGATAGATTTGTTCAATTGAAGCGTTTCCATAGTTCTCCTCTAAATGTTTTTATTCGGTCTTCCAGTGAAGAAACATTGAATGCACAGTTTAGATTTCCTGACTGGATCTCACACAGACACTGTAATTGTCTCATTTTTGATACCAGGCCTCTAACTGTCTGACAAGACTATTCCCAGTAAAGTACCGCCCAGCATACCTGTTGCCTTAAACTATTGAGATCTTCAATCCTGGTTGACATACACGAAATTTGTTCCATATCATTACATGAGGATTGGTCCGGTATAATTATACAGAAAGAGCTTCGCCACCATTGCCTGTACAACTTTGGTCGATCTGGGATTTTGGATATGTCGGAAAATGTATTTCTGTTTTTAAAGAAAACAAATGGAAATGAAATAACGAAATTTCAGAAATCAGAAATATTGCTATTTTTATCGACTGCAAGAGCTGTGGTTGTGGTTATGGGGAAATTGGTGTGTGTTTTTTTTGTTTCAGTAGAATAATTAACAACATGCATAAAAGAAAAGTTCTGAATAAAAGATATATATATATATATATATATATATATATATATATATATATATATCAAAAGCCGATTCAGTATATACTCGGCTAGTTTCTTCAAGAGTGTACTCCTGAAAATGAAGAATTGAAGAAACTAGTCGAGTATATACTCAATCGACTTTGTGATATTATATATATATATATATATATATATATATATATATATATATATATATATATCTGTGTGTGTATGTGTGTGTATATATATATATATATATATATATATATATATATATATATATATATAGTATATATATATATATATGTGTGTGTGTGTGTGTGTGTGTGTGTGCGTGTGTGTGTGTGTGTTTTATACATTATTAAACAAATATGAATTTACGATTTCATCTCCGGAATGGCAGTGTGCAAAATGTAGAAGCAACTCATTATGGGTTAATTTAATAAATGAAATGATAAAAACAAGAGTTATTTGCCCTTACTGTCTTTGCTGATGGGGATCATTACTTTATCTTCGGTTTGTCCGTCCGTCCGTCCGTCAATCTGTCTGTCTGTCTGTCTGTCGTGCTGTCTGTCTGTCTGTCTGTCCGTCCGTCCGTCCGTCCGTCCGTCTGTCTGTCTGTCTGTCCGTCTGTCGTGCTGTCTGTTTGTCTGTCTAACTGTCTGTCCGTCCGTCCGTCTGTCTGTCTGTCATTCCCAATCAGTTTTCCGGACTTTTCTTTACATTGGATGAAGATATTCAACTGAAAATTTATATTTGATTTTGCCTTGAATAGTTATAATTGAGTTTCGTTACGCTTGACTTACTCTGAGTGAATTATGTCACTTGATGAATATTTCAGGTTTTCTGGACTTTTTTCGCATTGGATGAAGATATCCAACTGAAATTTCATGTATGGCTCTGTCTTGGTTAGTTACAGATCAAGTTTGAGTTTCGTTACACTTGACCTACTCTAGACTGAATTGTGCCCCTTGATGAATTTCAAGAATCAGTTTCTTGGACTTTTCTCTACATTGAGTGAAGATATTCATTTGAAATTTGATACGTGGCTTGGTCTTGGATAGTTACAGAACAAGTTTGAGTTTCGTTACGCTTGACCTACTTTTCACTGGATTATCGGTAGGGGACTTTGTATTGCCTGCAGAACGCTTGTTTTGGTTTTAATATGCTAAAGCTGCAAAGATTTATATAATTGTATATTTTAATTATTGCTTTGTTTAAAATCCGCTACGTAGAATTTAGAGTTTCAGAAATGCACAGCATTGTCAGTCCAGTAAATAATATCGCCACCATCACGTGACGCTGATCCCGGGTTTGATTTGCCATTGCATTTCATAATTTATTATATACTAGTATATGACATATCAAGCACATTTCTGAAGCATATTTGATTTTTGTAATCTTTCAGTACCATTCATGTTTGCTTCATATGCATACAATCATGATGGTAATTCAACATTTTATACAGATTAACTGAGCTTCTTAAATGCAAATTGTCTTATAAGCAAGGGTTAGGATTTCAATGTCGAGGGGCGTAGTAAAACCATCTGAGAGATAAGTGGTCTGTTGGTCGCTTTTATGTCTCCCAAAGTCCCGTAACGTATCTGTACTTTAAAACTGATTGATTGATTGATTATTGTTTTACGCCACACTCAACAATTTTTGAGTTCTCTGGTGGCGTCTAGTTTTTATTGGTGGAAGAGGGAACCCTGATATAGTGTACCCGGGAAGAGACCACCGACCTTCCGAGAGTAAACTGGCAAACCTTCTGACATATATCGGCGCGAGCGAGATTCGAACCCGCGCGCCGTTTAAGTAATGAAGAGGGTTGTCAATGTCTCTGAGTATATTTTCACAATTTCTGTGAGCTCTTTGCTTCAATACCATGACTGCCTCCATGTTTATACAAATGTAGGGTGATCTTAGGACAAAGGTTATGGTGTCTTAATGTTAGCACGAACTTATGGAGATACTTGAATTTAGGAAAGCTTTGGTGAAATTTAGGAAAGCTTTGGGAATTTAGGAAAGCTTTGGAAATTTAGGAAAGCTTTGGGAATTTAAGAAAGCTTTGGGGAATTTAGAAAAGCTTTTGGGAATTTAGGAAAGCTTTTGGGAATTTAGGAAAGCTTTGGGAATTTAGGAAAGCTTTGGGAATTTAGGAAAGCTTTTGGGAATTTAGGAAAGCTTTGGGAATTTAGGAAAGCTTTTGGGAATTTAGGAAAGCTTTGGGAATTTAGGAAAGCTTTGGGAATTTAGGAAAGCTTTTGGGAATTTAGGAAAGCTTTGGGAAATATTCTTATGACTACGACGTGTCCTAAGACTTACTTAGTCCAAAGACAGCTTCGTGAACATGCCTACAGTTTGACACAAAACGCATAAGGGGCATCCTGTATGCACCAAATTAAAGCTAGGTACTGTTTAAAAAATGTAGCAACTTTGATAAAACGTTTTCAGCTTTGATAATAAAACTTCCTGGTTTTACAGACACTCTCCGGAATTATTTTTCATTTACTAATGGAGTTTCGCCGTGGCAACCCTGCAGTTTATTCCCTTTACCAATACGTCATTGACCGTTTCCTTCATTGACGAAAAATTCAGGGTCCATTGACTTGACAACAGTGTTTTATGTCGAATTTCTGTTCTACTTTTTTTTAGTTGGACACATTCTTTGAAATACTGGACCACAGTCTTTGAAGCGTCACTGGTAATGTCGGTGTCGGTGTTATGAACTGTTTCATCAAAACTTGAGATCGCGATATCTACTCATTAAAGGACGCGCTTCCTGTGGCCTAAGAGTTTCATTCACCAATACAAGTATCTAATCAGATCTTCTACTGTATACAGAAAAACCTTCGCTTTAAGGCATTGAAATTTCATTACGATTGATACGTGCTCTACGCTATTTGGTCACTTCGGAAACTCTTGTGTGGTTAGAGCTTGCCCCCAATGACATGTAGATTTACTGTTTGATGACGTGCACACATTATACGGAGGTTAAGCGGTATTTAGTGCATGCTAAAACATCTTTTTTATATAAATTTGGTCTACAAATGTTCCCCCATAGCATTAGCAATCTTAAAAGCGTCATTCGTGTGGCATGTAATATATATAATGTAATGTATGGGTAATGTAATGTATGGGTAATGTAATGTATGGGTAATGTAATGTATGTCATGTAATGTATGGGTAATGTAATGTATGGCATGTAATGTATGGCATGTAATGTATGTCATGTAATGTATGGGTAATGTAATGTATGGGTAATGTAATGTATGTCATGTAATATATGGCATGTAATGTATGGGTAATGTAATGTATGTCATGTAATATATGGCATGTAATGTATGGGTAATGTAATGTATGGGTAATGTAATGTATGGGTAATGTAATGTATGGGTAATGTAATGTATGGGTAATGTAATGTATGGGTAATGTAATGTATGGGTAATGTAATGTATGGGTAATGTAATGTATGGCATGTAATGTATGGGTAATGTAATGTATGTCATGTAATGTATGGGTAATGTAATGTATGTCATGTAATCTATGGGTAATGTAATGTATGGCATGTAATGTATGGGTAATGTAATGTATGTCATGTAATGTATGGGTAATGTAATGTATGTCATGTAATGTATGGGTAATGTAATGTATGGGTAATGTAATGTATGGCATGTAATGTATGTAATGTAATATATATAGGTAACTGTATTTTTAGGGGTTTATGGTATGATTAATTATACATTACTGACATATATGTATATTTGTTAGGTTTATTATGTTATAATCTTCTGTACTTTACTGTTTTACATACGTTAGGGTTATCATGATAACGTTCTCTATAGTTTATCTAATAATACATGTAGACACATAGTGAAACATATTACAGAATACCTTTAACTAAGTACGTTTCTATATTCTTATTTAATATTAATAAAAAAAATCAAATTAAATCAGGGATTTTAGTCAAATTGTCTGGCCGTTCTACGAAAAATCACCATTCGCTATATGAACCCCGTTTTCTTTATCCGGGGGGTTTTTTGTAAGACTTTAGTACTTCATCGAAGAAACCCTTTGATTGATTGATTGATTATGTATTGTTTAACGTCCCGCTCGAGAATCTTTCACTAATATGGAGACGTCACCACTGCCGGTAAAGGGCTGCAAAATTTAGGCCTTTGAGCAGGGAGGGATTTTTATTGTGCCACACCTGCTGTGACACGGGACCTCGGTTTTTGAGGTCACATCCGAAGGACCGCCCCATTTAGTCGCCTCTTACGACAAGCAAGGGGTGCTGAGTATCTATTCTAACAATCCGGATCCCCACGGGGAGAAACTCCTTTGATAAAATAAATAAATTGTTTGGAAAGTAGCTCTACAAGAAATTTTGTTAAGCAGACACGTTTTCAAGCTTTAACCGTATTTGTTTATGTTGATGACGTCACGCACTGTTTACGTCGACTGCACTATATTAGTTTACTGTATTATGTTTAGTACGATTATGAAGATATAGTTATACAAAGTTGTATGGAGGAGTGTATACTGTAATCAAGTTGTCCGTCTGTAGACGCAATAGTTTTCAGGCTCGTACGTGTTATCTTTTCACTTAGAGTCACCATATCACACATATGAACTAACCATGGGACGATCGATTGATTGATTGTTTCTTGTTTTACGCCACATTCAACAATATTTGAGTTCTCTGGTGGCGTCCAGTTTTTATTGGTGGAGGAGAGAACCCAGATACAATGTACCAGGGAAGAGACCACCGACCTTCCGAAAGCAAACTGGCAAACCCCATTGGACGAAGATGATCCTTATCGATTTTGGAGTCAAAAGGTCAAAGGTCAAGAGTACTGGACATTGAAATAGCAAATTGGTTTCCGGGCTCTCATGTGTTATCCTTTTCACCTAGAGTCATCATATCACACCTACTGACTACCCATTGGGCGGAAATGATTCCTACCGATTTTGGGGGTCAAAGGAACACCTTTTGGGTTTGGTGGATTCGGTGAGCGGAAGTATTTTCAGTGAGTAGTGCTCACAGTACCTCTTGTATTATTTTGTCAGGGTTATTATGATTTGGTTTACTGTATTATTTTTGATATAATGATTTTAATATAGTGTAATTGTTAAGGCTACAGTTAACAAAGTTTTTGTAAGGATTATTGCCGTGTTCGCGGTTTAACAGCGATTACTGGATTACGATAACGGAAATGTTTAGCAAATATCCAGCGCATTTTTAAACCATCACAAATAGTACCGTATTACTCATATCAAAATAACCAGCGCTGTTGTCTAGAGTTATGGTGGGGAGTAATCGCTTGGGCTAAGCTTGGAATGTATTTCGCCAGGTAATTTACATGTGATATTGAAATTGAAACATACTGGCCTCAAAGTAGAAAAGTTCATCCTCGTCATTATGAAAGTAGTGATTGACTTCAAAGTGTTTCAAAAGTCCATTATATTTGTAAAGGATTCATCAAATGAGATTTCTTGGTTGTCAGGAAGACAACAGTATCACTGCCCGTTAAAATAAAAAGCAAGTGATGTAACACCCCAGCTCCCCCTTAAACATGTTTTTTTATCATAAATCCGAAATGTGTGGCGCCATCTTACGACCAGAAAATGAATCAGAGTAAGTGATAGAGGGCAGTGAACGCTCAATCTGAACCATTGTTCAGCGATATGTTATCTGCATTTAAAGAATAATCCATTTCCAAAGATATACGCAAAATCGTGCTTCATGTCATTTGTCCCATCAACTTGTACTTTTACACAAAGCTTTTTCGTTGATCTCCTGTGGGGGCAGACCTCGTTTTAAGTTACATGTATTTTACAAATGTAGTTCTGATCTTGTGTACGTCATTGCTTAACCGCTCTTCAAAAACCATCCAAATATTGGCATCTGAATATTATTCGAACTACTTTCAAATCAACATCTTAGGTCAGTTATTTTATTGATTTAATGCCCATTTTATTAACAGACATGGTGTTTTGATTTGTATTACTACTGTCAACAAACAACTAGCTGTGTACATGACTTTATCGTCAGCCATCAAAGCAGACGACTGATTGATTAGCTGCGTGATATTTTAACCATGTTTCCACTATTAAGTTTCGACTGTAATTGACTAGCTACTGCTATAGACTATACATAGTCGGATATCCGACAGTCAGTCAGTTTACTACTGTAATGGCTCTGGTTTAAAAATTGTTATGTTTGTTTTACGTAAAGTTTCATTGAGGCATTACCATTTGTAGGTGAAATACCACAAATTTAGATGTATGCTTAGCGCTCAGAGCCGTAACCGTGACACGGGAACCTTGTTTTCAAGTCGTACAAAAAGACATGTAACTCACTTCTAAATGTCGAGCGTTTGACAAAGGACAAGTCACTACCCGTGTTTACGTCCTAAGTTTGACGCGGCCATGGTACAAGTGGGGCTCGAACTCATAAGGGCTGTAAAATTTAGGCCTATGCTCGGTGCTTAGGGCCTTTGAGCAGGGAGGGATTTTTATTGTGCCACACCTGCTGTGACACGGGACCTCGGTTTTTGCTGTCTCCGAAGGACGCCCCGTTTAGTCGCTTCTTACGACAAGCCAGGGCTACTGAGGATCTATTCTAACCCGGATCCCACGGCACATAGCTGTTTGAGAGCAGGCGCGCAATGTCCCTTGCATCTACGAAGGCACAAACTACAGCGACTTGTTCCGATTATTTTGCACGTGTTATGTCTGAATTTTTTTGGGTTTGTTTTTTTTTGTTTTGTATTTTTGTTTTGTTTTTGTTTTTGTTTTTTTGGTTTTTTTTGGTTTTTTTTTTAAAGTTGCGTATTAATATACTTTATTGAACTTTTTCATTTTTTTATGTACTCCAATCTTGTACCTTGCAAATTCATTTTTGAAATTCTGATGTCGTTTTATTATTATTAAATGAAACCTTTTGGGATAATTGAGCATTTGTTATGCTATGTAATTAGGACGTAATCGCGGAAGTACATTATTCCAAATTGGTATGTGTTGTGTAGTATCTGATAGTGTCGCAGAGGACTATGGGTAGTATGGCTTTATCGTGACAAGGGTTTCTTATCCGTGTCACGAGGTGGACATTCAACGTCTCCGCTCGAGGGATTGTGAAATAAAAGTTAGAAAGATTAGTAGTGTTGAAATTCACATACATGCGTATTGACACAAAAGAGAACAAATATCTAAAATAAAACATTGGATTAGTATTACTAATGACCTTCATATCTGCTTCTCTCTATAATCGTCTCATGCAAACACGCGGGAGGCCGCAGTCGCCATATTATTTTGCCACACGGCGTGAGATAAAACGAGAAGACACGATACATCAAGATCTTTAGTTTTAAATAATAAAAATTATCAACTTCAAGTCTCTCAAATGTAATCAGCGTAAAAATAGTTAGTTCCATAAAATTACTTTTGAAAACCTTTTCGATTCTTTCCCGAGAGATATATGGAAACCAGGTTTACTTCAAAACACGAAGGCGTGATACTAAATGATTTGGCTATAATTATAATGCTGGCAGAAATCAAAATTTGCCGTAGTAACATTCTGTCATTGGGTGTAGCATGATGAGGATAGTTAAAGATTATTAATGAAAATCTGACAAGACTGGCAGATAAATATTAATCCATTTATGAAAGAATCAGATAGATGAATGTTGCGCCTCAGTGTACTGTTTACACTCGTCTTTGCAGTGTTAATGTATTCATCACTTATCTTTTTTTCCGCGCAGATTTACAATCTCTGAAATGACTTTATTTGATTTTATTGGTAGCATGGCATCGACTATGGTGGTTTTATGTGCCTGATTCCATTAAATAAATACTTTGTATACTAATACCGTCACAACATGATAGTTTGATTAGTGAGCCAGGGTCACGTGTTTATTAACAATACATGCGACAAACCTATTTTAATGAATTGCAGTCTTGCATGTTAGTATCAAATAAATATTCATAATAAAAAAAAATCTCTCAATTTCAAAACCATCGGATAAATCATTACAGTAAACCTGGTGATTAAACCGGTTCTAACCAGAGTTTGTTCTTTCATATTTTCAATTTCCACATCGAAGGGAATTTATGAGATTGACTGATTGATTGAGGCCCCTGAATTTATGAGAAGAAAAACTGGAATCATAGTGATTGCTGTTGAGATACATTTTTAAACTAGATCTTCTTCATTTAAAAAGAATCGCTTTTTGATTTATTCGCATAATCTAGTTGTTTTTATTAGGGAGGGGGGGGGGGGGGGGGGGGTGTATGTTGGCGTCATCATAACATAAGCAACGTACAAAGCAACCACTACATTGAGTAAGACAACCACTACATTGAGTAAGACAACCATTACATTGAGTAAGACAACCACTACATTGAGTAAGACAGCCACTACATTGAGTAAGACAACCATTACATTGAGTAAGACAACCACTACATTGAGTAAGACAACCATTACATTGAGTAAGACAACCACTACATTGAGTAAGACAGCCACTACATTGAGTAAGACAACCATTACATTGAGTAAGACAACCATTACATTGAGTAAGACAACCATTACATTGAGTAAGACAACCATTACATTGAGTAAGATAACCACTACATTGAGTAAGACAACCATTACATTGAGTAAGACAACCACTACATTGAGTAAGACAACCATTACATTGAGTAAGACAACCATTACATTACATAAAACAACCATTACATTACACAAGACAACCATTACATTGAGTAAGACAACCATTACATTGAGTAAGACAACCATTACATTGAGTAAGACAACCATTACATTGAGTAAGACAACCATTACATTGAGTAAGACAACCATTACATTGAGTAAGACAACCATTACATTGAGTAAGACAACCATTACATTACATAAGACAACCATTACATTACACAAGACAACCATTACATTGAGTAAGACAACCATTACATTACATAGAACAACCATTATATTGAGTAAGACAACCATTACATTGAGTAAGACAACCATTATATTACATAAAACAACCATTACATTACATAAAACGATCATTACATTAAATAAGACAACCATTACATTACACAAGACAATCATTACATTGAGTAAGACAACCATTACATTGAGTAAGACAACCATTACATTGAGTAAGACAATCATTACATTGAGTAAGACAACCATTACATTGAGTAAGACAACCATTACATTGAGTAAGACAACCATTATATTACATAAACAAACATTACATTACATAAAACAACCATTACGTTAAATAAGACAACCATTACATTGAGTAAGACAACCATTACATTACATAAAACAACCATTACATTACACAAGACAACCATTACATTGAGTAAGACAACCATTACATTGAGTAAGACAACCATTACATTGAGTAAGACAACCATTACATTGAGTAAGACAACCATTACATTAGATAAGACAACCATTACATTACACAAGACAACCATTACATTACATAAAAAATCATTACATTACATAAAACAACCATTATATTACATAAAACAACCATTACATTACATAAAACAACCATTACATTAAATAAGACAATCATTACATTAAATAAGACAACCATTACATTACACAAGACAACCATTACATTACATAAAACAACCATTACATTAAATGAGACAACCATTACATTACACAAGGCAACCATTACATTAAATAAGACAACCATTACATTACACACGACATGTCTTGGCTCAAAATTTAGGAAGTGGAAAAACAATATGAGGAAAAAAACTAAATTTACATGTAAAGTTTAGGATAAATTAATACATATATTATAAAGAATTAGTGTTCTGTTTAGAAGAGTACAGCAACTAAATTGATGAATTTACGACATTTAAATTCGTTCAAAGTTCCTACCACATGCATTTTTGTCATAAATTACAAACTGAGATACAAGTTCAGGGGTATAAATATTGACAATGGTAAAATCGCGCATATTAATTGCATTTTAATTAAGCAAAACATAATAATTTCTTTACGCTTTCAAAATTTGAATGTTTGAGGAACAATGTTTAATACGAGTATTTGGACCAATGAAGCAAGTAGCTATACACAAATATATACTCTGCAAAAAAAGAAACGCATAGCCCTTTTGAAATTTTAAAAATGCAAATTATGTATTTTACCAGGTAAACTGAAATGGTCAATTGAGTAATTGATTTTTTACAGGTAAGTATGAAACTTTAAAGGTTTGTTCATTTGATTTGGCTCTCTGCCAAATTAGCTCGGCGACTCTCTAAAATTGCACATCACCTCTATCGCCATGGAATTTGGCTTACGTTTTTCACGAGAACTTTGTGCTTAATTCAACCACTACATTAAAGCGTATAAAAGGACGAAGTTTGAAGCTTGAATTCATCATAACGTTAAAATGCTGCCATGCCAAGGTTGGACCCTGCTACTCGAAATATCGTCATTGGCCGTCTTCAGGCCGGAGTATCCCAAAGTGAGATTGCACGAACTGAAAACGTAAATCAGAGCACAATTTCTCGGCTGTGGAACAGATTCCAGCAGACTGGCTCTACTAATGACCGACCGAGGAGTGGGCGACCTCGCATTACGACTCCTGGACAAGATCGCTACATCCGGGTCTTTCATCTACGGAATCGAACCGTTGCTGCAACAGCTACTGCAGTCGGAATACCTAGATTGAGAAGAATCAGCTCGCAGACAGTCCGCAACCGACTTCGACAATATGGCATTAGACCCAGAAGACCGTATTTTGGAGCAGTTTTGACACCGTTACACAGACGAGAAAGAGTCCGATGGTGCAACAGATTGAGGGGCTGGACAATCCGCAACTTGCGTAGAATCTGGTTCAGCGATGAGTCCCGTTTTCTGCTACAGAAACGTGATGGAAGAATCCGTGTATACCGGCGCAGGAATGAACGTTTCTCTTCCTCGTGTGTCCAAGAAGTGGATAGTTTCGGTGGAGGTAGCGTCATGATGTGGGCGGCGATCTCTAATGACCGTAAAACAGAACTGGTACATGTCCCGGGCAATTTAACGGCTCAAAGGTACAGAGACGAAATTCTCCAACCTCACCTTATGCGCGTAATTGACCGACAGAGGGAGTTATTCCAACATGACAATGCTAGGCCTCACACAGCCCGCTTAACAATTGACTACCTTCAGCAGAACAACATTAATGTGCTACCATGGCCTTCCAAATCACCGGATTTGAATCCGATTGAACACTTATGGGACCAACTGGATAAACGTGTGCGCCTGCGCCAACCTCCGCCTCAGACCCTCGATCAGCTCCGTCAAATGTTACAACAGGAATGGCGAACAATTCCACGCAATAACGTAAGAACATTGATTGACTCTATGCCAAGGAGATGCAGAACTGTGTTGGCAGCTCGAGGTGGTCATACACGGTACTAACTTAAACGTGACAGGAAGTGTTCTTAACTGTGATGATCTGACTTTTTTTTCACCAATATCTAAGGTTTGGACTGTAATTTTTTTCAATTGAAACAATTCTAGTGAATATCTACATTTTTTATTGTAAAATCATAATCCAAAATACATCTACTAAAATCTTAAAAAATCCATTATGCGTTTCTTTTTTTGCAGAGTATAGCATCTTCCCGGTTGTGCTCACAAGCTGAGGAACTAACTTCCTTGATATTTATATATAGCAAGTTTATATCATTGCATTAAATTAATTAGTCAGTTAATTATTGGTTAATTGATTTATTATCAATTTCTGTATTATGGAAACAGTGAAGATAATGGTAATAAATACTGACCAATCTCATAAACCCTATGAAGAATACAAAAACGAAAGCAAAGTAAACACGGGACCCGGAAGTGAGATCAGATGCCTAGGGGGAGTAATCATCCCCTGTTGACTATCCCAACTTACCGAAAGCTCTCTATTTTGATGTGCTAAACTGCGTAATCCGTAGTTAAAATCAGTCGGTAAAGAACGACCTAACAATTGGTGTATGTCAGACAGCATTTGACCTAACGAGACACTTGACACCCCCGAAACATCATCTTACGGCATTAAAGATATACTCTGGGCATCAAATCATGTCTACGGTCCCCGTGGGGATCCGGATTGTTAGAATAGATACTCAGCACCCCTTGCTTGTCGTAAGAGGCGACTAAATGGGGCGGTCCTTCGGATGAAACCGCAAAAACCGAGGCTCCGTGTCACAGTAGGTGTGGAACGATAAAGATCCCTCCCTGCTCAAAGGTCACAAGCGCCAAGCATAGGCCTCATTTTTGCAGCCCTTCGCCGGCAATGGTGATGTCTCCATATGAGTGAAAAATTCTCGAGCGGGACGTTAAACAATAATCAATCAATCATGTCCACGGACGGACAAGGTGATTCCATACCCCTAAACTTCTTTGGGGGAGGGGTATAATAAGATGCCTCTAATTTTGTTTTATTACAGACATGTAAAACAGAAGCAACTCCATATTGTTTGATAACTTCAACAGACGTCGCATTGTAAAAGCAGAAAGAACTCCAAATGAATATCAAGAGATTTGAGTAGGTATCTACAGAACAGAAACTACTCGAAATGGATGATAAACAGACTTGAATACACATCTCCTACAATTTCATCTGATTTTGTTAATTTTGTACGCAGATCTGATCACATTTCAGCCATATTTTGACTACAAACTGATAATGCTGCGTGGTCCAATTTTGGAATCACTGTGACGGCCCGCAAAAATTTCTATCTATCTATCTATCTATCTCGCATATCTATCAATCTATCTATCTATTTATCTATCTATTTATCTATCTATACAAATTTGACGATATTAAGAATTGTATGATGGTATCTGCAACACAATATGTTGAATACCAACTTTTATAATGAAGTTTTTTCTCGACATCTTGCAAGAAACTGTTTAGATGTAAACATATAAAATAAGCTGCCTCAAATTGTATGGATCTTTTCTAGATTTCTAAAAATATCGACTAGTCTATTTCAAGCAGCGTAACGACAACTTTCACAGATTATTTATATAGCAGAATCTGCCCCAAGTTATAAAACGACAATTTGATAGAGATCTGTAAAATAGAGACTGGTTAATGTTCTTCAGTCTGTTTCCTTTGACAATCTTTAATCAAAATTTAGTCTGTTTCTGTCTTCTCTATCTGCCTAGATGTCATATATTTATCTTAATGTCATACATAACAATAGTGGAAAGAGGCATGCGTGTTCATTTTACTTCCGGTAGCATGTCTTCCTTCTAGATAAAATCTGATCCTGTAATTCGTATCCATGGGGCGAAGATCTTATCAACGAAAATTGATGACAACGAAAATTATTTATTCAAATGACTAGAAATATAAGAAAACTCCTGGATGATCTTTCGTGACTCCTCATTTCAGCTTATCTAACGCATTTGGCAGACAATCTATAAAGAACGCACGGTTTGCAATCTCCGTAATCGGGTTTACAGTCCCTCCGTCTTCAAATTAATTTGGTTAAATTTGATCCAATATGAGGGGTACTGAAGTTAGAGATATCTTTTATGGATTCTTTACAGCGGGACTAATGAAATCTGTGGAGTTATGCTGCGGAACGTTTATACAATTACCAATGCTATAGTTCCATATGTGTTCGCTTTTGCAGAAATTTTTACACCATAAAATGAGAACTTTTTAATCTCTGCTGACGCAGAAAATACATCTGACAAGAGTACAGAGCTCTTTGAGTACCAGATTCTAGTGAGTCAAACATTTGACAATCTCTAATTGGTTGTCACAAATTAAATCACACTAGCGCGATTGACCGACTATTCAGAATAAAAGTCAAACTTCTAAAAAAAATCACTTTACTCTCATTTATACAATTGTCCGTTCTTAATCTATCCTTGCACTCATTGTAGAATTTCTGTGACAGACAGCGCTATCTGAAATGTCATCTTCAGGGGTTTTTTTGCAAGAGAACTTCATGGCAACAATTTGGATGTTCTCCGTTTTTAAATATCAGTACCATATATAGTGTGCACTTATATATATATATATATATATATATATATATATATATATATAACACAAACCACGGTGTAGTCTCGATACTCCTCAAGGATTCGTGCCATGACTTGGACAAAGGCATCACTTGGACAAATTCTTCTCATCACTTGGACAATTTAGATGAGCCCTATGCACATTTATTTTCTTATGACACATTCAGGACAGGATGTTCCAGGTATTACTCTCTTACTTACATTTGTAACATTTACCGCTAAAAATGGAGTCCGAGGAACATTAATTTTAGAAGGACCATATTTTCGGTATATTAACGGCTTAGTAAATTAGCTCTTTATTCCCTCATATGAAAATACTTAATTTTCGTCTCTAATGAAATAAAATCACATAGAGAAAAGACTTACAAAACTATGGAAATAAGTCGTCACTGTCAAAATAAACAGCGTTGGTAAGGCTGTATGATATATTGGACTTGTTACCCCTCTTGGGCCATTTTAAATGTCCAACCTCTACTTACTGTAAGGGAATTTCGAACTCATTTGATTTGAAAAAAGTGTGACCTCAAAATAACCTTGACCCTCACCCTCTTAAGAACGGCAAAAGCCACTTTTGTATAAAGCCAATTGTGCCTAACGTTAACTTAACGTTAATTTTATGATCTTGCAATTTTTTTTTTTTTCATGATTTACATCCTATATGAAATTTTAACGTTAAATTAACATTAGATGTTTAATGATAATTTTACGTTAACATATTTAACATTAAACAATTCACATTAATTCAAAGTTAAATTCATTTAACATTAGACTAACGTTAATTTAACATTAAAATAATGTTAACTTAAAGCAATACAAGCTGTAAATGACAGTATTTTTCAACCATAGAATTATGCACCAGTTGACACATATCGGTATAACTTTAAAAATCCCAGGATCTGAAGAAAAATTCAGCCAAATAAACAAGGGAACATTGTTTGAGAGCATACCTACAATGAGCGTTCCATATAAACCGCCATTGCACCGTATACATGAACATGGGAACGATGATTGTCGAACATAATCGGGTTGCACTGAGACCGAGGTCATACAAAGACGGAGACTGACGTGGGTAACTACAAATTTTGTTTTAGAATATTACAACGTGCCATGAATGACTTTAAGTATTATAAGTGTAAGAGAGTAATTAAAATATGCAAATATACCACTCAAATGAAATTTTATTAATACATTTGCTATAATTTGGCATATCAAGTAGTTTACAAATCTAACACGTGCTCAGAGCCTCTCTTTCACATTGTTCCGAACTGGCGACTTCCGAGGTCAGTGCACATCGGAGAATAAGAGCAGGAATTACTATCGGGATGACAGGGATTCATGAATCGACATTTGTTGCTTATTTTACGTTTTTATTTCTTCAGATTCACCCTGACTCTCTGAAATTATATATGTTCAATCACAAATACATTATTATATTTGTTCTTTTATTTTTCAATTTGTGTACCGTCAGTTACAGAATGTATTGCCTTAACAATATTTCAACGATAAAATTTATTTAACGTTAGACACAATTGGCTGTGTACTGTATACATTAGTTGTTAGGGGGCCTCCGTGGCCGAGTGGTAAGAGCATCGGGCTCAAAATTATAAAGCTTCTCACCTCTGTCGGCGCGTGTTCGAATCTTGGCCGCGACGTTATGTGAGCAAGTTTGCCAGTTTACTTGCGGAAGGTCGGTGGTCTCTTCCCAGGTACATTGTATCTGGGTTCTCTCCTCCACCAACAAAAACTGGACGCCACCAGATAACCGAAAAACTGTTGAGTGTGGCGGAAAACAATAAAGAATAGAATAAAGAAAGAATAGGTATATCACATCTCAACACGTCCAGTAAACAGAAAAGAAGCCATCCTCAACTAATATTATTACTGTATACATCTGTAAGCTGATGACGTCTCAATATGAGTGAAAAATTCTCGACGGGACGTAAAACAAACAATCAATCAATCATGTATGATTTCACTATCTATAGTAGCTTACTTGCCCATCCACCTGTCATGGTTTTAGAAAAATGCTTGTACTGCATATCAGCCATCAACTTTTCCATGCTAAATTTAGGCCTCCCTGCTCAAAGGCCATAAGCGCCGAGCATAGGCCTAAATTTTGCAGTCCTTCACCGGCAATCGTGACGTCTCTATATGAGTGAAAGATTCACAAGAGGGACATTAAACAATACACAGTCAATATACAATCTTCATAATATGCAGGTTGTTACATGGATTCTAGTTATGTTGTTTCAAAATTTTCAATTTCCAATGCCATATCTGATTCTGTTAACAGAAGGAAAGAGGAAAGAATAGAACAGGGAAATGAGGGAAGGGCTGTTGAACTGAGAACACCATTTTACAACACTTAGAGGGGAAAAAACCGAAAAGTCGGTTAACGAAAGCATAATATGACCAACGGGGTCATATTATGAAGAAGCTCTGTAGGAAGACATGTAATACAACTCATCTGATTTCATGACACGTGACATTTAAGACACAGGCACCTGACGTTTGGAATCACATTCCCTTTGATCCATCCCATTTAAAGTGAAAAACTAAACTGATAAGAAATAGTTCCTGTAAAGTCCTGGATTCTATTTGTGTGTTTCAAGTTTTGTCAATTCCCAATATCATTTCTCGCTGTTATCTTAAGTTACATAGTTTTACTGGATTAAATATTTAACACATGAGAAACAATTCATGTAAACAACGAGGGAGGAACTCACTTTCAACTTGATTTTCGAAGTCAATAAGCTCTAATTTATAGATTTATGGTCAATTTTAATTTATTGATCTCTTCATTTATCAATGTTCATATCATCATAGGAGGTGACTTTGATATCAGACATAATTCACAGTAATTTTTATATGTGAACAAGTGAAGATAACGAACAGTGGTCAATCTCATAAATCCCATAAACAAATGAAGATAACGAATAGTGATCAATCTCATAAATCCCATAAATCCCATAAACAAGTGAAGATAACGAACAGTGGTCAATCTCATAAATCCCATAAACAAATGAAGATAACGAATAGTGATCAATCTCATAAATCCCATAAATCCCATAAACAAGTGAAGATAACGAACAGTGATCAATCTCATAAATCCCACAAATCCCATAAACAAGTGAAGATAACGAACAGTGATCAATCTCATAAATCCCATAAATCCCATAAACAAGTGAAGATAACGAACAGTGATCAATCTCATAAATCCCATAAATCCCATAAACAAGTGAAGATAACGAACAGTGATCAATCTCATAAATCCCATAAATCCCATAAACAAGTGAAGATAACGAACAGTGGTCAATCTCATAAATCCCATAAACAAATGAAGATAACGAATAGTGATCAATCTCATAAATCCCATAAATCCCATAAACAAGTGAAGATAACGAACAGTGATCAATCTCATAAATCCCACAAATCCCATAAACAAGTGAAGATAACGAACAGTGATCAATCTCATAAATCCCATAAATCCCATAAACAAGTGAAGATAACGAACAGTGATCAATCTCATAAATCCCATAAATCCCATAAACAAGTGAAGATAACGAACAGTGATCAATCTCATAAATCCCATAAAAGATTAAAAATTTAGACGAGGGCTAACACGAACCCTTGGGATTACCAGACGTGGGATCAAATGTCTAGGAGGAGTAAGCATCCCGTTTACCATTACACCCACCGTGAAACCTACATTTTGATCAGGTTAACAGAGTAATTCGAAGTCAGAATCGGTGTGCCAATTAAGGTCTAACAATTGCTATGAAACACGTCAGACAGCATCTGACCCTGTCAAAAGAGTGATTAAAATTTGTAGGTTAAAATAACTTGCATTATTCATCTGTAGAAACCCACTTGTGTATTAGTCGGAGCCGCGGTGCCCCTTCATAGAGAGATAAGAGAAAGAACGATCAGATGTTAAAGCTGAACATTTGGAGCCGAATATGGGGGTGGGTCTTGAGGGAAAACGTAGTTCTTTTAACGCATGTATCCATACATTACCATCGTCCTTTATCTATTGCTTCTCACGTCTGTTACCCCCAGTTCAGTTGAAAGAGCTATTCATTTTATTAAAGTACACAAAGAATCCCTCTGAAGCATCACTGGAGCGTACAGACTCAACGTTTCGTTGTTGTTATGTATTCACAAGGACATACAGATAGGTATTAAAATAAGTTTTGACGAATATACGGCGAAAAATCCTCGAAAATGTAAATCTTTTGAAATAAACACAATGTAAAGTACAATTTTCAATTCTTAAAAAGAACACCACTTTGTCAAAGTAAATCAGAAATACAAATATTGCATGTTTTGTCAGTTACATTAGAATATACGACCTGTAACTGGAGCAAATTGCTGAAAATTTGATGAAAATCGATAATAAAGAAGAAAATGTGCAATATTATAATTTTTCTTTTCCATTGCTTTCAAAATTTGGAGGCACTTCTTAAAACATGCGAATCGTGGTGTTTTTTGTTGTTGTTGCTTTTGTTGTTGTTGGTTGGTTTGTTTTTTTTTTGTTTTTTTTTTTTTAAATCTTTTAAAAATTATTATGAAAAGCTCGAACAGAATACTTATGATCTCAACCCATAAACGAAATTACTCACCGAAATCTCAAGCCATAAACGAAATTACTCACCGAAATCTCAAGCCATAAACGAAGCTACTCACCGAAATCTCAAGCCATAAACGAAATTACTCACCGAAATCTCAAGCCATAAACGAAATTACTCACTGAAATCTCACACGGTATGGTATAAATTACTCACACTGAAATCTGATAAGCTGAAATATCAAGCCATAAACGAAATTACTCACTGAAATCTCACACGGTATGGTATAAATTACTCACACTGAAATCTCATGCGCTATAGATGGAATTACTCACTAAAATCTCACAAGCTATAGTCTTATTAAAATTACTAAAGTTCTCTGGAGTGGACAACAAAATTCAAGCTGAACATTTTAAATTATATGGAGGAAACAGTTTTGTACAGCACAAACTCTCTTTAACTGTTTAATTATGTGTTGCTTTATCTTTCTTGCAATCTTTTATTTAAAATAAATACGCCGTTTCACTTCAATTTTTTTTCAAAAGAACATTCCACCCCGTCGTATGTCCTTCGGGGCCTCCGTGGCCGAGTGGTTAAAGCATCGCGCTCAAAATCACAAGGCCTCTCGCCTCTAGTCGGCGCGGATTCTATTCTCGCTCGCGCCGATATATGTGAGAAAAATTGCCAGTTTAGTTTCGGAAAGTTGGTGGTCTCTTCTCGGGAACATAGTATCTGGGTTCTCTCCTCCACCAACAAAAACTGGACACCACCAAATAACTGAAAAATTTTTGAGTGTGGAACGACAAACAATCAATCAACCAATCGTGTATCATTCAGACGCTATACTTTTCCTTCCTTAAAATCGGGATAGTTCCACGAAGGGAGATAATTTTTCTGTGTATTTTTCTTCCTACCTTTTTCTTCATTAAAGTCTATCATATGTAATTTGCCATTTTTGTTTCTCAGTATCAATTAATGTGAGGGATTGACTTCATCTTACTACATGTTTATCAAATTTTATGCGTTTCTTCGATTCTAAAACATTCCAAAGATGTGATCATTAATAATTTATCAATTAATCTATGTTTAGACCACACTTTTATATTATATAAATGTTGATATTGAAATTTTAAAAATACATGAAAGTAAAAGTGTCTCCTTGATATTCTGAAATATTTTTCAATTTTATTTAATCCTTAAATTAACTGCGGTCTGACGTGTTTTATACCAATTGTTAGGCCGTTCTTGACACACTGATTACTCCGTGCACCTGATCAAGATATAGGGCTAACAGCGGGTGTGACCAGTCAACACGGGATGCTTACTCCTCCTGGGCACTTGTCCCCACCTCTGTTATGTCCAGGGATTCGTGTTTGTCCGTCTCTCTAATTTGTATTTTCCTCTGTAGGAATTACGAGATTGAGTACCGTTCGTTATTTTAGCCTTTTCGATTGATTTTTCCCTCAAAAGTATGTGGATATTTTCAAAATATTTAGTATGAATATGTGCTAAAAATCGAATGGATATATAATAGGGGTGCTCATGAGTTATTGGCAGTTTGCATACTGAAATTATCAGATGACACCAGATACTATTCAGAGCAACATGGAATTTAAAGCTTTTCATGATAAAATTTAGATTTTGCATGTTTTTTTTCTTCTCTTGCATTTACAGCGTAAGCGGATTTACGTTATAAACCTACTCCATGTTATCGTCACGTGCTCCCATTAATCGATTGACCACCCCACGAATTGATCTTCCCCACGAATAAGACATAGTCCTTAGATTTACTTATGTATTCCTAAACAATTATGTTCCTTGTTAAAGGGTTCCTGTGTTATACTGTCCTTGAAAATTTTAATCTGATCTCTGTGGTAAATAAAACCAGCAGGTGTCGTTAGATTTATGAACAACAAATCACTCAGTATCACCAGACCCTGTAGACCAATAATTATTAATGCGGAAGGCAAACTTGTATTTTACAAACTTCAGAGTTCATGACAATATGTGCAAGGTTCCTAGATTAAGCGATAAACAAACAATCGCATGCGCATATAATATCCGATTTAAACGGAAGTAACAGTTGTCGCAGATTAATACATTATCTGCATTCCAGCGTTTAATGTGGTTGAAACGTGATCATTAATAGCATTTCATTTTACTGTGTGGGACACTGTTTTATTATGCAGCGATGTCCACAACGGCACTATCTGGCAACAATCTGTATTGTTTTAAATTCCTTTATGATATGTTAGGTAATGCGTACTGTGTTCCTTTATGATATGCCAGCTAATGCGTACTGTGTTCCTTTATGATATGTTAGGTAATGCGTACTGTGTTCCTTTATGACATGTTAGGTAATGCGTACTGTGTTCCTTTATGACATGTTAGGTAATGCGTACTGTGTGTTACTTTATGACATGTTAGGTAATGTGTACTGTGTGTTCCTTTATGACATGTTAGGTAATGCGTACTGTGTGTTACTTTATGACATGTTAGGTAATGTGTACTGTGTGTTCCTTTATGACATGTTAGGTAATGCGTACTGTGTGTTACTTTATGACATGTTAGGTAATGTGTACTGTGTGTTCCTTTATGATATGTTAGGTAATGCGTACTGTGTGTTCCTTTATGATATGTTAGGTAATGCGTACTGTGTGTTACTTTATGATATGCTACCTAATGTGTACTGTGTGTTACTTTATGATATGCCAGCTAATGTGTACTGTGTGTTACTTTATGATATGTTAGGTAATGCGTACTGTGTTCCTTTATGATATGTTAGGTAATGTGTACTGTGTGTTACTTTATGATATGTTAGGTAATGCGTACTGTGTGTTACTTTATGATATGTTAGGTAATGCGTACTGTGTGTTACTTTATGATATGTTACCTAATGTGTACTGTGTGTTCCTTTATGATATGTTAGGTAATGCGTACTGTGTTCATTTCAATGAATATTTTCCAAAGATGGTAACGCAGATGTACATGAACAAAACAATTCTAATACTGTACCATTATGAACAAGTCTACACTGTACAATCTAATACTGTACCATTATGAACAAGTGTACACTATACAATCTAATACTGTACCATTATGAACAAGTCTACACTGTACAATCTAATACTGTACCATTATGAACAAGTCTACACTATACAATCTAATACTGTACCATTATGAACAAGTCTACACTGTACAATCTAATACTGTACCATTATGAACAAGTCTACACTGTACAATCTAATACTGTACCATTATGAACAAGTCTACACTATACATATGTTGGATGTATCTGAAAAATTGTTAAAATTAATTTATCAACAAAATTTGTTTGTTCACGGGAGTATGAACTGCAGGGATCCAACATATAACTGTGTATACATCAAGGTGTCGTGAAAACTTTGCAATATATTGGACACCAGACGAAAATACACATCATAACCGGGCATTTGCAGTTCAAGTAGTGCTGTATTTGGTTTAATAATTTTGATTATTGATTTAATTAAAGAAAAAAAATGGCAGACGTCAGAAAACCTAATCCGGAATATTTGTGGAACTCGTTCCAAAATCTTAGATTTAGTACACAATAAGGTGCTGCCCCACCTGTCGCCCCCAGAAAACCTGAAGTAGACACATCACTTTCTGAATACAAGAAATCAGACAAAAATCGCGTTGTTTTCAAGGACAAAACTATCGGAAATAAAACAGTCAAAGCATTCTAAATTGTTATTTATACAAATGGTTCAAAAGATCAAAATAGAGACGCTACCGTTACGGTAATCACAAACGATGTCTTCTGTGCACGAATCCCGAATGAAGCAACAAATTAAATACCGCTGAAGCGAGGGCTATTCAACTTGCCTTTGAGTACATTAAAATTTCTAACGACATTTTACTTTTCTCAGACTCTCTATCTTGTTTAGAGTCAATAAGCAACACCAATATTGATCTTCCATACATTTTAGATATTTCAAACCAGTGCTATCTTCTAACTAAGCAAGGTAAAATAGTTGAATTCTTCTGGATGCCGAGTCATTGGTTTCCATGGCAACACTAAAGCAGACAAAGCGGCAAAAAATGCAATTCAATATAATATTTAAAATACTTCATAAAACTATATGAAAATTTTCTTTGGTGTATCTACTGGGATTTCTGTGACACAAGTAAACTTTATTCTATTCAAAACAGAGTAAACAAACGGTGTAACGTCGTAATGAGACGTCAGGACGAAGTTATAATTCCATCAAGATTACGAACCGCACATTAAAACTTGACTCATTCTTACCTACTTAACAAAGAACTTCAGCATGATTGTATATCGTGTGACTGTCCATTAACTATATACATCACGTTCGTTTAGAATGTAGTGATTTTTCGCTCGCCCATACGAAATAGATTTTTTGATAATGTGCAACCAACGCAAAAACATATATATATATATATATATAAGACTGGGGGCATGCAGTTCTTGGTCTATCCGTCTGTCAGCGCAAAAATGGATGGAGATAGGACTTTCATATTTCTTTTGGTATCAGGATTTGTAACCTTGAAGTTTGACCTAATTTTGATCGTTTGTCCTGTCGAGAATTCTTCATTCATATTGGAACGTCACCATTTAGGTGAAGTGCCACAAATTTAGACCTATGCTTTGCGCTTACGGCTTTTGGCAGTGAGGGTTCTTTAACGTCCAACGCCTAAATGCCGAGCGTTTGGCGAAGGAGCAATCATTACCTATGTTTATGTCTTAGGTTTGACGAGGCCATGTAACGAGCAGGGCTCGAACTCATAACCTTCCGGTTACGAAGCAAACGCTCTACCACTGAGCTATAGCGACCGGTACCTACTTAGACAATTCTTTAACCTTGGTTATAACTTTTGAGTGGTTAGTGACATGGCTTTCATATTTCATATGTACATTCCATATGACAAGACCTTTCTTTGGTACCAGAATGAATTTGCCGTCGTACGGTGACATCAATGTTTCACAAACACATCTTGTTTGTATAATTGGAATGTGCTTAATAAATGCCAGACAACTTTCTTTTCTATGGCTTTCAAAAGTTTTCTGATGGCTTCTGTATCTGATGATTAATAATTGGGGATGATTAATTTTTCAGATTTACTTTTACAAATAAATGATCCTTTTTTGCCCTGTAGTATATCCATGTAGATCAGGACTCCTTTATTATATTGGTCAGGTAAAGAAACATATAGGTACTCAAATTCAATATATGTATTTCCATAGCCACTTTACAACACGCCCTACCACTAATTATGCTTAATGCTTTGGGAGTAACCTGTCCATCTGTGTGTGCATGATCAACGTGATTAAAAAAAGTCATGTAAATTATTCAGCACGAAATCATCTTTGAAAAATGTGTATTTTAAATATCATAGGAAGTGATTACAATATAATAAACAGGCAAAAACACCAAAAGCGATATACACAGCGATCTTGGAATTCGGGGCATAGAAAAAATACTTCAGTTTGATTGATTGATTGTTTTACTTTCCGTCCAGAATTTTTCACTCATATCAAGACGTCACCAGTTGTAGGTGAAGTACCACAAATTTAGACCCATGCTTTGTGCTCAGGGCCGTAAGAGTGAGGGTTCTTTAACGTTCCAACGTCTGCCGCGACACGTTTTTAAGGTTATATTTGAAAAACCGGTGATTCTCACAATGCCTAGTGTTTGGCGAAGGAGCGATCACCACCTATGATAACATCTTAGATTTGACGCGGCCATGACATGTATCAGTTTGACATTTCTTATGATAATATAGGTTGATGAGCAAAACAGATATAGTGAAGTAGTTCTGACATGTTAAAAACGAGTTATAGTATAATTAGTATAATGAATAAAAGACTATATGATATGATGGATATATATATATATATATATATATATATATATATATATATATATATATAGTGATTCATGTAATGGGAACTGGTAGCAAGTCCTACACGCTGTGTTAGCATGAAGGACGCCGAGATGAAGTATGTCGAGGTGAAGGACGCCGTGGTGAAGGATCCGTGGTGATGGACGCCGTGGTGAAGGACACCGAGGTGAAGGACACCGAGGTGAAGAACGCCGGGGTGAAGGACGCTGAGGTGAAGGATGCGGAGGCGAAGCGTCACAGTTCATACCCTCATGTATTTTCAGAAATGAAATTCATTTCTTGAAAATATATAACAGCTTTCGGCGATTTTAATGTGATAATTGTGCAATGTTAAAATACATTTGCTGCATTGATATGCCTACAAATGAAGGCACAGAAAAGCTTACAAACCATTATTTTGTAAAATCCCATGTTTTGAGCATACAAAATTGATGAATAACATCATTTAATAACTTTATTTACTATCCTAATCCTGCTCAAAATCACACTCTGTATCTTGAACTATAATCGTCAACCTCGACATCAAGTGTGATTGATGCTGATATCGAAGAGGACGCTTACTCCTCCTAATCACCTGATCCCACCTCTGGTATGTCCAGGGGTCCGTGTTTGCCCACGTCTCTGATGTGTATTTTCTATAGGAATCACTGTTCTTTATTTTAGCCTTTTCATCGATCCTGTCCAGTTGACTTCCCACCAAATACAGTGCGATGATGCCTTTCAAAGTCCTGTATTTTATCGGAACATGAAAATAATCTACATAAAAAACAAGAGAATAGCAGTTGTTGTACTTGTCGTCTTTTTCGCATACAAAATATTCAAATGAAATTAATGTGAATTTCATTTGATTATCATATTTTGTGTGTATTTTGTTAAAGTTGTCAGTTACGACTTCTTCCCATACTTTTGAAAATCTTTGCTTCCTGAAAATTTGTTCTGGAGACATAAGTCATACTTCGAAATTTTACTTGTAAATACACAAGGGTTTGGACTGCGAGACTCCACGTTAACGCGTTTCTTGAAGCGTAGCGGTTCATACCCTCATGCATTTTCAAAAATTGACATTTATTTCTTAAGTAAATATTTAAGTTGAAAATGTGAAGAACTGATCCAATATTTTGTCAGTTACAGTCTGAAAACGTATTGCAGTTGCAAATTTTCATTTCTCGAGAGAGGCATGTAGAGTCTAAGCGATTATTTTGCCATTTTGTGTAGCTCCCAGGTGTACAAGCACTTAAATATACTTGCCAAAATATAGATCAAATATTGGCGCAGATCCCTATACCATCAATCAATCTGTTCAATATAAGAAAGTTAAAGCATTTTCTGTCGGTGTATAATGGATCGACATCACACGTGTTACAGTGATGTTGCGCAGATTATCTGTCATAGTTAAGCATACTGAGGACCCCGATGTCATCTCATATAAATGGTGGTAAATGTCATGTCTACAGTGAAGAAAAATGCAGATGTTTAATATTTCCTAGCATTCAATCACTTACCACGCGTTAAAAAAACAACAAAAGTATCGCCATCGATACCAACAAGCCAGACTTCATAGCATGTATTGCGTTTTTCACTTCTTTAAGAATATTTCACTCATTTAAAGACGTCATCAGCTTTGGTCAACAAATGCAGACCTATGCTAGGTTTTCGCGGTCATTTAGCGGTGAGATATTTACCTCGTGTCAACACCTTCCATGACACTGGATCTTGGCTTCAACCGAGGGACCCGCAACTTTCACTTCTACTGCCGGGCGGCTGGCGCAGAAACAATTATGCAACAGTCACATCCCATAACGCTAACAGACGTCCAACGGATAAGAAAATTGTCAATCCGTTCATCTCCGTTCTTTGTGTTTTTGTCCGTTTCTGTTTCGGCGAATGTGTTCCTTCTCTGGCGAAGTCCAGTCTATCCGGCGAAATTTTTTTTTAAAACCTTGATACGGACATCACCAGACTATTTTATACACTTCTTATACCGATCGCAGGAACCCCGACTTTCATCAACCAACAGGCAGAATTACGTCATAATTAATTTTATCCGTGTGACCTCCGTTTATTTTATCCGTTAAGTGGTGACTGATTCTTTCCTACTAGAGCCATATTTATACACCCGCATAAAACGCGAGGGCATTATCCTGTCGTCCTTCTGTCCCCTTAACTTTGTCTCTGCAACTCTTCCTAAACCCTTGGAGGGGGAGGTTTTTTTTTAATGAAATTTGGTACTGGTACAACGAAAGATCACAATGAGTAGATGTGCATATTTTTTAAGGAGTTATGGCCCTTAGATTTTTTAAATTTTTTTTTTTATTTATTTTTTTTTTTTATTTTTTTTTATTTTTTTTGTCAATAAGGTATTCTAGCATATCATGAATTTGTTATAACAGATTCAAGGAATTTGTTATAACAGATTTAAACCGTTGTAACGAATTTAAAAGTTTGAAATATCAAATTAAAAATTGTAATAATGAAATCTGGAATTCGTAATTTCAAATCCAAAAGCCCCGTGGGGATTCGGGTTGTTAGAATAGATCCTCAGTACCCCTTGCTTGTCGTGAGAGGCGATTAAATGGGGCGGTCCTTCAGATGAGAAAGCAAAAACCGAGGTCCCGTGTCACAGCAGGTATGGCACGTAAAAGATCCCTCCCTGCTCAAAGGCCATAAGCGCCGAGCATAGGCCTAAATTTTGCAGTCCTTCACCGGCAATGGTGACGTCTCCATATGAGTGAAAAATTCTCGAGCGGGACGTTAAACAATAGGGACGTTCAAATCTAAAAACAAATAATTTTATTAGGTCCTAAATAGGCTTCCATACTTCGCCAAATAAAATCTATCAGATATCATCATTATTAAATACTTTCTGTGCGTTAACTTGTCGTCGATAATTTGCCATGAACATGTATTCATTTACCAATTCTTTACCAATTATCGTCGGTCGTTTTACAGCATATAATTTATTAATGCACATTTTGAAAATATATCGGACCTTTGTCTGTCTCCAGTCAGTTTTGTTTTGTTTTTGTTTTTTGTTTGTTTGTTTTTGTGGGGTGATTATTTTTTTTTTGGGGGGGGTGTTGTTCTTTTGTTTGAGGTTTGTTTTGTTTTGTTTTTGTTTTTCTATGTGTAGTAATTAGGTGGTATAGGACACCTCCATAAAGTGACGTACGTCCTTTTGAAATAAAATCCTTCTCAACCTTTAAAAAAAAATATCTCTATGTATAATTAATTATCTATACAAATAATATAGTCAGATATAACGTCAGTTATTTTTATTTTTTTTCCTTTTGTTTTTATTTCTGGGTGACTATCGCTCCATGTTTACGATTTGAACTTCAGTGCATTCTTGGGATAAATCTTTCAAATTTTGGAAACATTGGTTACAGTTTGCTACAAAACCGTCAGCGTCTAAATCCTCTATATGATCGATGCGCTACTTTATCTTGATGAAGTTACTGTTGAAAAGGATTTTAGAATTCAATTAGCAAAATGAGATTTTAATCTTACGTTTCCAGTGTCATAAATTGAAGGTAAAAATAGGATGGTCTTCAAGGTATTAATAGCCATTATAATTGTTAAGATACATGTAATTGCAAAGTGGATTGAGATTTACTTCAAAAACTACTATTTCAAACCCATGTTTTTACGGCCGTCCGCGCGGAATCGTACCTACCCTATTCATTGTGGCGTCAAAGGCTTTGAAAGTCACGAAGGCAGTATTTTCCCTTTCTTCCTAGTTAATTGCTCTATATTCCCCATTCTTCTTAATTAATTGCGATCTCGTGGGGATCCGGGTAGAATATATCCTCAGTTCCCCTTGCTTGTCGTAAGAGGCGTCCTTACGAAGATACTATGAAAAACCAAAGCCCCCTTGTCACAGCAGGTGTGGCACGATAAAGATACCTCCCTACTCAGAGGCCATAAACGCCAAGAATATCTACACCCTGAATTCCCAACACCCCGTGGGATGATATACCGGAAGTCCCGGCTTGAAAACTGCGAAAGGAGTTAGACGAACAAAACATATATATCCTCCACATTCAAATTAAGTTTATTTAGAAAGGCGAGCTACTTAGTTTTCGACAAGGAAGATGCATGCAAGTTTCAATTCAATCGGTTAAAGCATTAAAACCCTCGTCACGTGTATTTAAACTAGTTTACTGAAAAGGAACAGGAATGGTTGTATTGTATTGATAAAGCTTTTATGTTTTCTTAATTCAAGTACATTTTTAATTCAGGTGAGTGTCATAGTAGTTTGTGGTAGAGTGCTCACTTGTGATGGTCATAAACTTGAATCCCGGAACCGACAGTCCAGAGTTTTGAACTGTTCCCTCGTGCTCCGCATTACCTGTGTAAATCACAGGAATTTTAGGTAAGACCAATAATACCGAGGTCTGTTAAACCAAACGGCTTGTATACCATCCGATCTTAGTAGCATTTTAGCTCAAGCTAGTCCCGCCTAAACGTGAGTGGAATTTGTCGCAAATCAATCGTTTATATCTATCTTCTGGAAATTCTAACTAAAATATCAAAATAGCCAAATTTGCATATACCACGCAAATCTTTGTAGCAGCCTGCCGCTCCTCGTTGTGAGTGAAAATTTATCGCATGAAAGCAAATCAATCAGCATCACATATATCTATCTAAATGGAATATCATAATAACCCAACTTGCAAAGTCTTTCTAAAAAAGCGGATCCCTTATACGTTGAGACTCAAAAATGATATGAATCCACAGAAAGCAGGTGCCCGTTTCATCTGCGATGTCCTTGACACTACTACCTGGCTGTGCGTTGTGCTTGTCGTAAATTCTATTTTTAACACCCAGCAAATTATTACTGTAATTGCAAGGGTCGTGCTCAATTATTTCACAATAATGATCTAATGTTTGGACTCTGTTTGTCCAGATTAAGTTTAAAGATTATACCGAAAATGAATTTTCATATCAAGTGTCGCCGGGTAGGATCTTTGTTGTTTGATGTTTTGCACAAACCGATGTAAAAACAGAGGATCATTTCGTGGTCGTAAAATTTGATATCAACGAGCAAATACTGTGTCACCCCAAATACACAGAATGGTTAAATGTTATTGAATGAAAAACTATAACTCTATGGTAATTGCATTGATTAGTGAACATAAATGTCAAGTTGAAAGAACAAATACGTTGAAAGAAATCTTGGAATTCTAATTCTCCGTAGATCCCAAGGACAGTTTGATTCGTCATTGCTGTACCTGCTATATTTAATCTGCTTTACAACTCATCAGTAGACATTTCTCTCGCCATCGTGTTTTAACCCCCCTTTTAACTGAAAAGTCATTGCAGAATACTTTTGTAGTTTCTTTAACACTTCCAGGATTTCATTTCAAATTCCGTACAATTAAATCAACAAGCTATCCCAGTGACTGTGTACTTAGCCCTCCCCATCCTTGTTTTACAGGTGTAAATTGATTGTATCGCATTGTAATTATTAATAAATATCCAAATCTCGAATGACGTGAAAACACGATTTGCATAGTTTTGAAAGTATTTCACAAGGATGTTTGTTTGCGATGGGATACGAAACTTGCGTCAGGTGAAATTACTTTTAGTCAAAATAATACATAGTTTTCATTTCAAGTGAAAAATCAACATTATGGTTATTTAATAAACTAATTGTATTTGAGATAAGTGAGCACAAACAAGGGAAGATAAATAGCGCATGGTCTTTCCTAACATTGGCCGCCTTTGTGCAACATAAAAGAATTTTGCATGTTTGGAAAATACTGATCTTTGGATTCCCTGGGGCATATGTGTTCCCACCACATCAGATAATTTACACAAGATCGCGGGCCTGCTGATTGTTGTATCAATATCAACAAATTATTTCCTACTATGAGCACATCAAAAAGAAATAACGGCTTTATATTTGTTTTAGATTGTATGAAAGAGAACGATATCATGCAACCTTATGTGGAATCGTGGAACTATATGTAGGGCCAGAATCTCTGTATGATAAAAGCGATACAGGACAAAAATTGTTGTATGATAAAACCGTTTAGAAATATTGTGCTCGTGTAAACTGTCAAATCTTTCGGGTCATGACACGACCAGCTTTGGGTAGAGATTGTGTGATCGACTTTTAGACTAGGAAGGAAATATAATACTTGTTTTGTCGTTAGTGTGGGTGGGGAAACTGATAAGAGTACTCTCGGGATATCGAAGTGGTTTGATCTGCATTTCTCTCTCTCTCTCTCTCTCTCTCTCTCTCTCTCTCTCTCTCTCTCTCTCTCTCTCTCTCTCTCTCTCTCTGTAATTTAGCATTGGTGGCAACTTTTTCTCCAAACGAAAAGTAGATTTCATATTTGGTCCTTATTGATCATTCATGCGATATTGATTGATAAGCTGAAGATGTTTACGCCTATTTGATAATCATAAACTCTTACTGAGCCGCCTTGAGCTTTATTTCAAGTACTACAAATTTAGACCGAGATTGTCGCATTGAACCTAACAGCAGTGAAGTTCCGTTATAACGCCTAATGTAACATGTTGCCACCTATTCTGGGAGTTGAACATCGATAGTCATCGGGCACGGAGAGCACAAATGTATTGTAAGGAACTTTTGAGTGAGCCGCATTGCATCTTCACCCTTAGATACTGTACATCACATGCATAATAGAAAGAGTCCATTCAATCATACAATCATATATTCAAATAGAAACACGTAAGTAGTATCATATGAAACAGAGATATGGATTGTTTTCCAATTTGTTGTGTATTTATAAATAAGTATAGTTTAATTTTCATGAGCATTATGAAATGGTTATCATTATTGTAACTTGACACTATATGGCTTAGTAGAAGGGTTGAAGGTTAATACATACTCCATAACATCCCCGAATATCTGCATATAGTAATGAAAAGGTGAAGATGACGAACAGGATCAATATGATAACTCCTATAAGAAATACAAAATAAAGAGTTGGGCAAATACGGACCCCTGGAAATACAAGAGGTGGGATCAAGTTCCTAGGAAGAGTAAACATCCTCTGCCAACCGGTCACACCCACCGTTAAACACCACTCTGACTCCACGCACAAGTACTCTGAAGTTGATATTAAAAAGATGCTAGAGTTTATCATTGACAATATTTCGTAGTCTTTTGTAATCAGGTCTTCCAACAGTCTGTTGGAATTCCCATGGGCACGAATTGTGTTCCTTTGTTAGCTGACCTATTTTTATATTCTTATGTAGCAGAATTCATTCAAAAAGCTTCTATATGAGAAGAAAAAAATATCTTGCTGTGGCCTTCACTTCGACATTTAGATATACCGACGACGTTTTGTCTATTAATAATGATCATTTTCATTCATGTGTCGATCCGATATATCCCAGTGAACTTGAAATTAAAGACACTACAGAGTCTTTCACTTCTGCTTCGTACTTAGATATTTTATTAAAATAGATGCCGGCAGCAAACTAACAACTCAACTGTATGACAAACGGGATGATTTCAATTTCTCCATCGTCAACTTCCCTTATTTATACGGCAATATTCCATCATCACCTGCATATAGTGTTTATATCTCCGAACTGATTCGATATGCAATAGCTTGTTCTACGTATGATCAGTTTTTAAATCGAGGCGGGCTACTGATAAAGAAGTTGGTCTTACAGGGGTTTGTACAGTCTCGTCTAAAGTCAACATTTCGCAAATTTTATGGTCGTTATGACGATTTAGTTTGCCAGTACAACTTACCATTAAGTCAAATGCTGTCTGATGTGTTTCATACCAATTGTTGGGCCGTTCTTCGCACACTGATTCTGACTACGGATTACTCCGTTTACCTGATCAAAGTATAGAGAAAAGGCCAAGATTATTAACAGTATTCAATCTCGTAATTCGTATAGAAAATAGTGAATCGACATGTGAATAAAAATGATTATTGTTAATAGATAAAATGTCGTTGATATATCAGTATGTCAAGTGGAAGACACAGCAATGGATTTTTTCTTCTCGTATAAAAGCTTTGAATAAATTCTGCTTCATTGGAATGTAAAAACAGGTCAGCTAACAAAAGAGCAGAGTGAATGTTAATGGGGATTCTAACAGAAGACCTGGTCACCAAAGACTAAACAGATATTGTCAATGAAGAACTCCAGTCTCGTTTTGTTTGTTGTACGTCCTGTCGAGAATTTTTCACTCATAATGAGACGTCACCAGTTGAAGTGTAGTACTACAATTTTAGACCTATGTTTAGCCCTCAGGGCAGTAGCAGTGAAGGTTCTACACCATGCCAACGCCTGTCGCGACATGGGACCTCCGTTTGAAGGTCATATCCGAAAGAACCGTGATTCTCACTTGTAAATTCCGAGCGTTTGGCGAAGGAGCAATCACTAACTATATTTACATCTTAGATTTGACACTGCCATGGCACGACCGGGGCTCAAACTCCCGAGGCGAACGCTCTAACCAATAAGCTACCGCGACCGGTTCCAGTCTATTTTTAATATCAACTTCAGAGTACTTGTGCGTAGAATCGGAGTGTTGTTTAACAAAGTAATTTTTTGAATGACTGATCACCAGATATGAATTTTTACTTTTTCCATTTTTGTTGACGAAGCAAGGAGTCTAATCTTTAATTTAAGGAATCGTCATTTAAAGTATGAAAATTTTGTTTTGCGATTTCAAATTCAATAAAAGTTTTTTAGAAATTTTATTGAATTTTTTATTTGATTTACACTACGTCTGGCATATGTTGTGGCACAATAAGTTTGAAGTTTCTCCATCACAGCTCTTAATATTTTCGTGAGGAGCAAAGATAGAGGCTTGGTACAATATTTACTGGATCCAGCAATGTACCTTTGTAAGGTTTTTGTGAAATTATGAACCCAGTATAGGTACGGTATTTCATATTCATCTGCTCCATATAATCTATAGATAGATAGATAGATAGATAGATAGATAGATAGATAGATAGATAGATAGATAGATAGAGAAAGAGATAGATAGATAGATAGAGATAGAGAGAGAGAGATAGATAGATAGATAGAGAGAGAGAGAGAGAGATAGATAGATAGATAGATAGATAGATAGATAGATAGATAGATAGATAGATAGATAGATAGATAGAGAAAGAGATAGATAGATAGATAGATAGATAGATAGATAGATAGATAGATAGATAGATAGATAGATGGATGATAGATAGATAGATAGATAGATGGATGGATAGATATAGATATAGATTTTATATATATTAAAATTGAACCACTGTTAACTGCGCAAAATTAGTAAAACTAAGTCAATATTATTTTTTTAAAAAGCGGAATTAATGTTTGAAAAGTTCCACTTTCAGAAGCACATTCTGTACCTTGATTTTTTAAAGGCTCATCTGAGCCCAGTTTAGTTCTAATGCCGAACTCTCAACGAAAGAAGCGTTTCCTCACCCAATTCTAACGACGCGACTCGAACACCCTACCCAAAACACTGCGATCTAGCGCTCTCTCTACAAAGGTACATGTACCGCATTTACTCTGCGTGACATGAATAGTCACAAATCCTATTTCAGGACATTCAGGGACATTTATGTTACACACACACACACACACACACACACACACACACACACCTTGTTGAATATGAAACTGATACAGCATTACGGAATCATCACAGAATTAGAATATGTTTTTATAAATATTTATGATTATTTCTACAAGTATTGATGATTATTTCTAAATAATTACCCGCCGTAAAATGGCTGAAATATTGCCAACACGGCATAAAACCCTAAACAATCACTCAATCATAAATAAATAATTACGCATGTGCGATGCCAATGACGTCACAAAAACCATATCATAGCTACATATCACATGGTTATTGTTACAGCTGCAATACATTCATACAGATTTCAGCGTGTCGAACACCTACCTTACTCACTAGACTTGAGTCGACAAATATTGAATCGAAAATTTTACTTCAGACGGATTTAGATAGCAGTGCACACTTAACATTACACACAATCTAATGAAAAATTGAAAATGATGAACAGTGGCCAATCTCACCACTATCAGAAAAAAGCATGAAATTTACCAGCGTATACAGAGCTCCTTAAAACGTTAAACAGTACTAGTACACTGGCGAATTCTTCCTGTTTAAAGTGTATTCTGCAATAACGTATCCCTCTCCATTTTTTTTTTTTTGAGGAGGGGTGGGGGTGGGGGGTGCACGACTCCTTAGGATCTCCGTAATGGTGCAGATGCAGGGGTGATTCATTTCCGCAACATTTTCGATCATTCTAAACATTTGCTGTTTTCTGTATGTAAACAAAAGTGATATTGCATGTTTCTCAGTCAATACATAAATTTACAAACTGCAACTTACGATTTGTGAGACTCTATTCTACCGTTGTTAAATGGATAGTAAAGGTAATTTTGTTCAGTTTTTTTTTTTTGTAAAGAAATATAATGAGTCTAATTAATTCGTACAAGTCAATTTCTGTGTATACTAACAATTTTATTCATTTAGCTGGATTTATTTCCAAGTTTAAAACAATTATAATCTTCAAATTACATCCATTTAATTTTGCTTTCTGGACAAAAATTTAATCTGCTATATAAATTGTTTCCTAGTGTAACTTTCAATGGACATGTTATTATTTCAAAGTTAATGCATATATTCATTTTTGTTTTTCGTAATATTAAAAAGGAAAAGGGTAATCTGGGGTTTAAAAAATCACTAAGATGACCTTTGCTATGTCGATTAATTCTAATTTCTCGATTCATATTGAGCACCATGTTTAATGTACTGAAGCTGAACTTCCGGTTTTCAAGTTATTTGCATATGGCCATATAAGACAGTGTTTACATCAACGTTTCTTCGGTATTGGAAAGGTTTAAATTTGATATCAAGTTAAAAAGCGAACAGCAGAGTATCAATACCACCATGCCACCACACAATTTTCCTTTCTTTGTCGGAATGGTTCGAGATCGTGTGAACAACTAAATTTTCGCGTTGATTGTAAACGTTTAGGTTTTCCGTAGATCCACTTACGAGATCTCGTGATAACAAGCATGGCGGAGAAGATTTTTGCATGTTGTACATAATGCTTAATCAAAAAATTAAAACTTTATTAGTCATGCCCAAGCGCAAAGTTACCTAAACTTTTTATAGGTAATTCATGAAAATATTTTAACCATTACGAAGATCCTATAGAATTGTAGCGCTCTCCCGAAAACGCCTGGAAAAAAATCAGAGAGGGCTACATTATTGAGCAATAGATAGAGGGGCGGAGCGAGCATCAGATACAACATACTCAGGTCAGACGAAGGTAGCAAGTGGTTATCTAGAACAGGGGGAAATACATATAAACGTCAACTATCACAACCTAGATACAGTTTCAAGGTCAACTATCTCAACCTACAAACAGTTTCAAGGTCAACTATCTCAACCTACATACAGTTTCAAGGTCAACTATATCAACGTCTACACAGTTTCAAGGACAGCTATCAACGTGCATTCAGTTTCAAGGTCAGATAATCATCAATGCACTTTCAGTTTTAAGGTTAACTATCTTAATGTACTTTCATTTTCAAGGTCATCTATCTCAAAGTACATACAGTTTCAATGAAAACGTAAGATTTCCAGTTACGCCAATATTTGACGATCGCCTCAGTAATCATCCCAGTAATCAACAAGGCTTCACACACGGCTCTAACTTAGCGTTAAGTCACAACACTCCATTTTTTTTTTCTTCACCTTTTCCCAGTTGATATTCATTTAGTGATAGCAGTAAAAGTCTTGGCGACAACGATGGTTTGGGGGAGTATAATTAGGCTATATTTGGAATAGTTATTACATTGATTTTAATAATTTAATGGATTTACACAAAAAATGTTAACTTTGGATTACAGTATGGAGTCCTGGATTCAGGATTATGCGATCACGTGCACATTGGCATTTATAAATTATTTACAGCAACCTCTAGACGCTGAGGCCAGCTATCTAATTCTTTCTATTTTGTAAACCACCGTGACAGAATTAAAGGGGGGTGAATGTGAAATAAATTCCTTACGCCTCCCCCTCACGTCCAGTGGTATTACAAATTATGCAAACAGAGACACGGTTTGTGTTTTCGTAATCAGTATGTACCCTGTAATCGAATGTCAAACACAAGGTGCTATTAATATTAAAATTTCCTAATTAAAAGGACGGTGATCAAACAAAATATTATTTGTTTTATTTACTGATTTTCTAAGCACCGTGTATAGGTCTCGCCTATCAATTATTGAAATACGCAATCAATTCCACTAGGAGTTTAATTGTGAAATTGCGATTGGTTTAACACACGCAGCACTTTTTGTTCTTAATCAAACAGTAGGTTTAATATAATTAAAGTTTCCTTGTCGCTTAAATCAGTGTTATTTGAGTTGAATGTTTCTCCTTATAGGCATGACAAATTGTGCAAATTACACAGAGATCTGGGAAATCCAAGAGGAAGAGGCCCTACATTGAAATCATTTTATAAAAATTGATACACTCTCCACGTTATCGGTTTAATGGATAGCAAATCCTCCAAATCAGACAGGGATTCCTTAAATTCCTTGATTAAGTACTCCAATTATGTTGAAAGTATAATGATAATATTGATTGTTTAATACTGCCTATGATTTTCCACTCTCCATACAAGTTCCATTTACGATGTCTCGACATGTATTCAAAACGATTCGTTTCTAATAAGAATGGGTATAATCTTTATTTAGTATATACCCTGGTCAGTTATTGAAATAATGATATGTTTTTTTTTGTTTGTTTGGGGGTTTTATTGTATTTTTTGTCTGTTTGGTGGGGGTTTTTTTGGTTTTTTTTTTTTTGTTTTGTTTTTGTTTTGTGAACAATTTCCAATGAAAAAAAAATTTTATTCGGAGGAAAAATCCACAAAAACTGACCCTGAACTTTTGAATTATAAACTTAATCGAACTCCTTAACCATGAAACATTCATTGCATCACGATTGTTTTTAATGCAATATGTTTACATTCACTGCGTGTTTCCTGTTTAATTTCTGCTGAAATCCATTGCAATAAAGACACGTTTTCTTTCAATTTAATGGCTTTTAGTGTCGTCTGCCTATTTATGAATATATACATTCCATGCATTATATTAGTTTAAATATTAATGAATAAACTAGCAGTTGTCGATCAATTTGCAATTCATGAATATTCATTCTTGCTATGATGGTTTATTTAGAGTTTGACCTTCTAGTGCTCATTTCCTTTACCATTGTTCAAATATTAAAATCATTACCAAATATGGAAATCATTACCAAATATGGAGACAAGTAAAGGTCATGTGATTTTCAGCTGTTAAGTTTAAATAACTTTCTATCTATATTTTACGTATTTGTAAGTAATTATATTCTTAAAAATACAGAAACATATAGATAATGAAATGTCTATGGTTTGTAAATAGGGATATGAAGGTCTCAAAGTTGCTAGGAAAAAAAATTGCTGAAATGGTTGTGGATTTATGTGATTAATCACTGTTCATTATCTTAACTTTTTTCAGTGTAATATGTTTACTATTGACGGCATCGGTTTCAAAGTTCTAGCACTAATCCTACAAAGACCTGAAAAGACAGGGCGTCTACATATTGAAAATCCTCACGGCTTTACTGACATTAAAACACGTCTATTCTCATCGACAGTCAAGACTGAACTAGATTAATTAGCTGGTACGCGAAATGAAGTAAAAGAAAACAAAGAACGCGTTAACAAATTAGTATGAATAATTAATAAGCACCTATAAAGCGTCTTAGTTGGTTACGATTCATTGATGTAATTGAGATGAAATGGGTAGGAAGTCGCCGAGACCTTGACAACGTTATTGAACTAGCCGATGAACTCCATCCTCACATTAAGTTCACATTTGTTTCCACATCCATTAAAGCCTTTCTATACACCATGTCTAAGATCTGGACGGAAATGTGGAGTTGTGTTTCCACGCCAAAACCACCGACTCCCATTTATATTTCTTGTCGTTAAGCAGTCATCCTCCCCATACGTCCCGAGGAGTACCTAAAGGTTTCCTCCCCATACGTCCCGAGAAGTACCTAAAGGTACCCTCCCCATACGTCCCGAGGAGTACCTAAAGGTTTCCTCCCCATACGTCCCGAGGAGTACCTAAAGGTTTCCTCCCCATACGTCCCGAGGAGTACCTAAAGGTTTAGCCACAAGAGTCCGTCCCATCTGCTCCACTCCGGCACTTTATAAAGAACAGAGCACCCACCCGGTCTAAGAACCAGCTGTACAAGAGAGGCAATGAAATTCCAAGCAGCTTTTGATGAGCTGTCAAAACACGATAGACAGCCCCTACTACAATATAAAGAAGACAGTAGGAGACAGAGTTCCAATGGTTACAACGTACCACCCTGTCTTAAAAAGACCTAAAGAAAATTCTGAAGAAGCATATCCCCATTCTTCGTACTAACTAAAGATTGGTTGAGGTCAATTTAAATAATCTTTATTTTAAGTTGGACATGGTCACGAGAATACAAACATCAGCTCTAAAGAGCTATTTACCGACTAGAGCTATTAACCGCTAGAATTACCGACTCCAGGGACACCCCCCCCCCCCCCCCCAATGACTGCCTTCAGGCATTTCAGAGATCTTAAACACATGGTGGTGAGAACCAAATTGGAAAATCCTTTGCCCATGGGAGGATTTAAATCATATTCTGACGGCAGATACCTGATGTGCAAATACAATGTAGGTGGGAGTCAGTAACCACCGGTATACCATTAAAACCAAAACCGTCAAAGAACCCGAGCAGCTCAGTCCCGCAGGACACAAACGAGAAGACCTGACAGTAGGGCTTATGACCATAACATTCACTGGACCATAACATTCACTGGACCATAACATTCACTGGACCATACCATTCACTGCGTCATACCATTCACTGGACCATGCCATTCACTGAACTATAACATTCACTGGATCATAACATTCACTGGACCATAACATTCACTGGACCATAACAGTCACTGGACCATAACATTCACTGGACCATACCAATCACTGGACCATACCAGTCACTGGACCATACCATTCACTGAACTATAACATTCACTGGACCATAACAATCACTGGACCATACCATTCACTGGACCATACCATTCACTGGACCATGCCATTCACTGGACCATAACATTCATTGGACCATAACAGTCACTGGACCATAACATTCACTTGACCATAACAGTCACTGGACTGATGCGGAGAGGAAGAACAAGGAGAAATTCTGGATGCATAGACTGAAGTCATTCACCATAATGAATGTGACCAAACTCACTTTCGTAATTTACTCAGTGTATTTTGTTTTATTTCATTTTATTGATTTATTTATCTTTTTTTCATTTATTCTATTTTTTTTTATTTTTTCATTTTCCCCCATATTTATTCCAATGTATAGTTTATTTATCCATTTATTAATTTTCATTACATCTATATTTTAGTCCCCTGATTATTTATTACCATTCATCAACACTAGTAATCATTTGTTTTCACTACAGATTCTACACTGGTATTTATTTTCACTACAGTTCTACATTGGTATTTATTTTCACTACAGTTCTACACTGGTAATTATTTTCACTACAGTTCTACACTGGTAATTATTTTCACGACAGTTCTACACTGGTAATTATTTTCACTACAGTTCTACACTGGTATTTATTTATTTTCACTACAGTTCTACACTGGTATTTATTTATTTTCTCTACAGTTCTACAATAGTAATTTAGCTTTACACCCCCAGATATGATTTTTTAAATAACATCCCCTCACTGGGACGAGTTAATAATCTACAATGTATCTATTTATACTTATCTGTTAACCCGGTTTTTGTTGCTTGAAGTTCATTCCGCGTATCAGGTACATTTTGTACTTAGTGTAGTCCAGCCTTGACTCTCGTACCAGGTACATTTTGTACTTAGTCTAGTCCAGCCTTGACTCTCGTACCAGGTACATTTTGTACTTAGTGTAGTCCAGCCTTGACTCTCGTACCAGGTACATTTTGTACTTAGTCTAGTCCAGCCTTGACTCTCGTACCAGGTACATTTTGTACTTAGTGTAGTCCAGCCTTGACTCTCGTACCAGGTACATTTTGTACTTAGTGTAGTCCAGCCTTGACTCTCGTACCAGGTACATTTTGTACTTAGTGTAGTCCAGCCTTGACTCTCGTATCAGGTACATTTTGTACTTAGTGTAGTCCAGCCTTGACTCACGTACCAGGTACATTTTGTACTTAGTGTAGTCCAGCCTTGACTCACGTACCAGATACATTTTGTACTTAGTGTAGTCCAGCCTTGACTCACGTACCAGGTACACTTTGTACTTAGTGTAGTCCAGCCTTGACTCTCGTACCAGGTACATTTTGTACTTAGTCTAGTCCGGCCTTGACTCTCGTACCAGGTACATTTTGTACTTAGTCTAGTCCGGCCTTGACTCTCGTACCAGGTACATTTTGTACTTAGTGTAGTCCAGCCTTGACTCACGATGAAAATAGACGTGTTTTCATCTCTGTAAAAACGTAAGGATTTTCAAGATGTAGACGCCTTGCTTTTTTTCAGGCCTTTGTAGTTTAGTTAGTGCTAGTTTGTTTATTTTTTATTACTTTTTAAAATTCCTTATTTGAATACTCTATCATCGTCCTGAAGAAGGGTAGGTCGTCCCGACACTTTGACACATTTCATATAATTCTTCGTGTTGTTGGTTATTTGACCTCGTATCTACAATCAGATCCGACACTTTCGATGTTGAGTACTGTTAGTTTTTAGTGTTCTCTCTCTCTCTCTCTCTCTCTCTCTCTCTCTCTCTCTCTCTCTCTCTCTCAATATTTTATTTATTGTGGTTTATTTTTGAGACGTTTTTACGTATATGTCGTCACATCTTATTTTTTTCCCCAGGAAATTTGAGTTGAATAAAAATGCAGACATTTTAATATATTGGTCTAGACATCAGACTAATCCCCGTGTTATAATATAATCATTTACAATTCCTGGATCCAGTTCACAAACATACACAGACATAACTAATGTGGTCATCTTTAACGTAAGAGTAAATCAAAATTACATACATTCATCATTCTTTGTTTGTTGAACACCATCAGTTGGATACCACACTGCGTGCGGATTTTTAAGGAAATCGTCATAAATCGTAGTAATAGACAGTATCTTCAGCTTTCTTAATAAGTTCTACAAACAGGATTAACGAGGAAAGAGGGAAACACATTATCGTCCTTAACATTGATCTGTTTTAAATGAAAATCAGAGTGCCACCACGAAAGTGACGATATTCAACAAATGAGAAATCCACACAGTCTGATTTGACATAGAGTATTTTTTTTCTTTGTTTGGAGAGCTAGTAATTATTTCACCACTGAAAAAAATTGATTGTCCTGGAAGATGTCGTTGACGTAATGTAAATAGCCTTTAACTGAAAGAGAAGCATGCCTTCGTGGAACAGCTGGGACAGAGTTTGTTAATACTTTATGGTATATATTCTATATATTTGATGTCATAACATTTTGATTTTAAAATGAAATCGAAAGTAAAAGATATTTATATATCAATGAACTGAGGCAATTTTCAAAAGACTCACTCCCAATGAAAGGGCTTGCAGACACTCTGTTGAAATATCATTTTAATGAAGAAAAAAAACACGTTTTAACGGACACACGTCTGAAAGGAAATTTAGATATCACTAAGGTGAAGCCATTTCAAAGGGTCCATTACCAGTTAAAAGGATTGTAGGAATTCTGTTAAAACATTAACTTGATATGTGCTTGCTCAGTTTTGGTCAAAGTAACTTTACATCAACCAAGACAAGGGGAGAAATGATAATCCGAGCAAGGATGTTATCGATATTAAGTGAAAAAAATCAATCGACAATCTTTGGAATGAATACAATTAGTAGAATCAACAGCATCAAAACGTAGGACTTCTTAACACTTCACATAACCATTCCTCACAATGAGTTAAACACCAGACCTTTTGACATCATAGACAGCTGTTTCTTTAATAGAAATGGAGCATAGGAATATTCATACCTTGTGATCAGTCATCCCCCCCCCCAAAATATTTTGTTAAACACCACCCACATTTTACACACAAGTACTCTGAAGTTGATATTAATAAGATGCTGAAGTTCTTCATTGACAATATTTACGTAGTCCTTGGTGATCAGAGTCTGTTGGAATTCCCATGGGCATGAATTGTGCTCTATTATTTTGTATTCTTATAAAACAGAATTCATTCAAAAGCTTCTACATGAAAAAAAAATCCAAACAAACACCCAACTTATATTGATGTGCCTTCAACTCGACATTTAGATACATCGACGGTGTTTTATCTATTGACAATAATTTTGATATGTCGATTCAATATATTCCATTGATGATTGAACTCGAAATAAAAGACATAGAGTCTTCCATATTTGCTTCACATTTGGGTATTTTTATGTCCCCGAGATAGGCGATCAATGGACATATTGTTTATGTCCTGTCTGTCTGTCAGTCTGTAATTTATGACCTACTTTTTAAAAACTCTTATTTACTAACATTGACGTTTGACGATAAGTGCTAGGAATTTCACATGAGTGTTTATTGTGACAAGACCTTAGTATTGGTACCGACATGTTTGACCTGTGACTTTGACTTGGATTTCGACCTATTTCTAAATAATTAACATTGGCATGACCATCAGTGGAATTTGTCATTATTGGGGGCACACGTGTTTCACAAACACGTCTGATTTGAGCCTAGATGTTAACGGTAAATTAATAACACAACTACTGGACAAACGAGATGACTTTAGCTTCTTCATCATCAACCTCATCAACCTCCCATATTTATGTAGCAATATTTTATCATCATCTGTGTATACTGCTTATGTCTCTCAACTGATTCGATACGCGAGAAGATGTTCTGTTTATGATTTGTTTTTAATTCGAAGCAGGCTATCGACAAGTAAGTTAATGTCACAGTGGTTTCAAAAATCTCGTTTAAAATCAGTATTTCGCACATTCTATGGTCGTTATAATGATCTAATTTGTAAATACAAGTTAACTTATTAATCTGCCGAATGCTGTCTGATGTGTTTCATACCAACTTTTAGGTCGCTTCTGACCTACTGAGTTTTACTACGAATTACTCCTTTTACTTGGTCAAGATATATATGTAGGACTCACGGTGATTGTGATCGGTTAACAGGGGATGTTTACTCCTCCTAATACCTGATTCCACCTTTGGTGTGTCCAAGGATCCATGTTTACCCTGCTCACAATTTTGTTTTCTTTATGAGACATATGAGATCGATCATATTTCGTTATCTTCACTTTTACATATTCGAACATGCAATATCACTTAATTATTGGCTATGACATACTCGGGTAGATGATATCAGCAATTCAATGTTAATTTAATACTTATTCGAATAAAGAATATCAACTTTCTCAATAGATAAATTCACCACTTTGAGCTGGATTCGATCACTTATGTCCTCCTAAGGGAAGTATGTAACAATTAAAAACACAAACACTCTATTTCGCAAATTTTCAGCCACTTGGCCTTTATATAGAAGCAAAACATTATTATGATGAATAAACATGGATTGTACCTAGCTTGTAAAAATTTGTGGGTTTTTTACGCTTGATAAAGGCCAAGGGGCTGAAAAATTGCGGAACAGAGTGTTTGTGTTTTTAATTATATCAGCATCGTTTCTGATAGGAAAGGGGCAGCGAGAGAGGAAGTTGACTTCACAATTGTTTGACAATTATTGTCAAGTATAGAGGAATAAGAACTAAATGGGGCGGGTACTGAAGATTATCCTTAAGTACACAATACCGTGTCAAGCATACCCTCACACTGTCATTCACAACTACGTTAAGGGGGGTGGGGGTGCAACTAGTGCCAGCCTATAAAACGCACTCTGCAAATAAAAATAAATCAACTTTGTACAAATAACGAACTTCTTGTAAAAAGGAAAAAAAACACATACATTTCAAGTTTGTAATTGATAGGACTTGGAAGTGCAAATGTATATTCAAGAATATGGCTGATATAAGCACTATGGCCCCATTTGTGTTTATTTATTATCTTTTCAACTTAAAACTTAAAAATAAACTTCCAAAAACAAATACAACAAAATTCATTTCGCGACTTTTTATTGGAAATTATTACCAAAAATGGTGTCTCAAACAAGTCGCTATAGGGCGCCTGCTAATTAATGGTTAATTAATTGGTGTTGCAAAAACAGAAGAAATTTATAGTAAGTTTTGTTGACCTTGTGATTTTGACATTGACCTTTGACTAGCTTTTGGAAATTTTCAAAAAAAACCCAAAAAAACTTTTGTCATATCTTTTACACCATAAGAAGTAAACCTTTCATATTTGACATGTGTATTCCTTGTGGCAAGACCTTTCCATTGACACCAAAGTCTTTGATCTGGTGACCTTTACAGATCTTACAGTTCCACTCTGTTGTAATACGGAGGTATTAGTTTTCCACAAGCACATCTTGTTTCGAAAACTGTGCTCAATTATATCGTTATTTCAAAATGGAAAATCCAACTTTCTTCAATAATGGAAAGTCTGCTTAATTTACAAAAAAATCTTAAAATGTTATTATCTACACAATTTTTAAAACATGTGGAAAAATACAATCATACACAGTGATTGCGGCGGTAGATTGGTTTAGGGCGCTCGCGTCGCTACCGGGAGGCGTGGATTTGACACTCGCTCCCGCCAATAACCAACGTATACCGTAACACGGGGGCCTCTGTTTTAAGGTCATAACTGAAAAAGCAGTGACTTTCACTTTTAACGACGGGCACTTGGCAAAGAAACAGTCATTACCTATATCTCATACGTCTGAGGTTTGACGCGGTGCCGGGATCGACAATCGACAACTCGGGACCTCCCATTTGCGAATCACCACTAAGCTACCGCCACCGGTGTCCTCTATTTTAAATGACCCTTTGCTAAAGGTCATGAGGCACCTGATCAGAAAAAATTGTGATCAGCTGGTAGCACACCAAATTATCACTAAAGAGTAAACCGAAATTGTAAATCAGTGGACACCGCGTATGATTATCTACAGGTTTATCTGTATTCCGCGTTCGATAACGTGTTACCAGACGTACAATCTTCCTAAATGAGATCACTGAAGCAAAAAATGTAGTTCAGATGCAATATCAGTCGAACCTTATTTAAATGGTGGCACGGATCTTGCTTATATTCTAAATGCAGTGAAATAAGAGCCGAACTATGGTAACTACCATTGACCAGAGACGCTGATGTATGTCCGGTGTAACGTCTGGAGACTGAGTTAGGGAAATCATGCAAAGAAGTGACGTCACATTTGAACAAGTTTGGTTAGGATCCCATTAGGGTTTAAGACGAGTATTGATTTAAATACTGTCCTTTACATATGCAGAGACAGAGGTATGTGACTCAAATGTATGCTGCGACATACTCAAGTTATGGTTTTTTGGTTCCAATCCGTTCTTCTATTCTACTAATTAGTGGGAGACACCAGACTAACACGGAGTCCTGTAATAGAAGGGGCACCGAGGTTTGCTCCAGCAAGTGAGGTAATTACAAATGTACGCAGGAAATGAACCATGAAAACGGAAGACCGTAAAATATCTAGGAAATCATTAAGATGATTATAGGAAAATTTCTTCCTAAAAACTTCTCCAATTTGAAACAGAGTCCGCAATGAAATATCAACTATTAGATGACAATTGGAGTATAGAGGATGACGGTGCATTATTTATTGATACAAAATTACGCGTCATTTGTTTTCATTATAGATGTGAGGACAAGATGACGTCCTTTTACCGTGAATTACGCAATGCCCATTGTATATTGGTCTTGTTTCCGGTGGATTGTTTCCATGCAGTTTTTGCCATTAAAGTGTCTCCAAGAATATGTGTTTAATAAGAGAGATCTTTTTAGCCCCAGTAGAATAAAAATCATGATTGACTAATGCGTATATTTCTTATTATCATTTAACTTTAGAAATAACAGTAAGCATACCCCCCCCCCAAAAAAAAAAACCAAAAAACGCAAAGCAACAAAACGTCCGTGTAAATTCTATGTATAAATGACCGGATTAAAGTTAACTCAGGATGAAAGGCTGCTCGTTGGACTGGATGGAATAATAAATGGACTAATGCCACTCCCCTTCTGTGAAAACGCCTCCTTCCGCTTTCGTGAAAAACACCTTCCGCTTTCGCGAAAACAGATGTGTTTTATATTGTCCTGTATCAAGACCACTTTATCTGGAATTAAATGTAAATGAAAAAGAAATTATTTATAAATGTATGCGTCACAAATCTTTATCGTGTCATCTTTTCAAAAACAATAATAAAATGTATAAATATATGCTATTCATGCTTTTTGCATGCAAAAGTATATTTTGGCCAAATGTAATTTCCATTAGCTGTAATTTGTATACTTGATGAATCCTGTTTGTTAATTATAATACATCTGTTTACGTGTCTGTGGTCAGCTTATATTTGTTAATTATAATACATCTGTTTACGTGTCTGTGGTCAGCTTATATTTGTTTAATGTGATACATCTGTTTACATGTCTGTGGTCAGCTTATATTTGTTTAATGTGATACATCTGTTTACGTGTCTGTGGTCAGCTTATATTTGTTTAATGTAATACATCTGTTTACGTGTCTGTGGTCAGCTTATATTTGTTTAATGTAATACGTCTGTTTACGTGTCTGTGGTCAGCTTATATTTGTTTAATGTGATACATCTGTTTACGTGTCTGTGGTCAGCTTATATTTGTTTAATGTAATACATCTGTTTACGTGTCTGTGGTCAGCTTATATTTGTTTAATGTAATACATCTGTTTACATGTCTGTGGTCAGCTTATATTTGTTTAACGTGATACGTCTGTTTACGTGTCTGTGGTCAGCTTATATTTGTTTAACGTGATACGTCTGTTTACGTGTCTGTGGTCAGCTTATATTTGTTTAATGTGATACGTCTGTTTACATGTCTGTGGTCAGCTTATATTTGTTTAATGTGATACGTCTGTTTATATGTTTGTGGTCAGCTTATATTTGTTTAATGTAATACGTCTGTTTATATGTCTGTGGTCAGCTTCCTGTTATATATATTGGAAATTACTTGTCTCAGTCGTTGTTTGATTGTCACATATTTGATTGTCACATATTTGATTGTCACATATTTGATTGTCACATATTTGATTTTAGTATACACATGCTGAATTTATCAACCTGAAATAAGTAATATGATTTTACACATATCTGGTGTCATGTTACTGTGTACTAAGGTATACTGTTTTGAAAAGGGAAAACATAAAGTATATTATGAGTATTGAAGTTCGTATAACGATTCATAAACATCAGTAAAGATTGCTCTTTTGAAAAGCTCGATTTATAAAAACATTTCTGTTAATTATCATTCATATTTTTAAAAAAGAAGAAATCAAAAGTAATTTTGTCTGTCGAGGCAGTAGGGATCCTCCCTCCCCTTGTGCTTTCAGTCCTAGTGATAAAATCTATAGCAATCTGTATTCGGTGACTTCTGCGATACGCTAACCAGCTCAGCTGCTTGTCGATTCTAACAAAACTCTGGAACATAATTTCCAGATTAAATGATGATAATCAATCTATAAATTTTACATCTTTTTTTTTTCCTTTAGAAAAAGTCAGTTTAAATTGACCTGTCTGATCACAATGAGGAAGTTCACTGGCCACTGGCAAGTGGCAGGTGTCACGCCATATTTGATTGATTGTTCGTGTAAAACCCTGGAAATCAAAGCCGCTGTTCATTGTAGTCGTCTCCAAACCTCAGTAGTGGCTAATCTTTGCTTGGGGGGGGGGGGGGGTGCTTCTTTCATAGTTTATTTTTCTTAAATTTGATATTTGATTTTATGTCGTGTCTAGGGAAGAAAATGAATATTTTCAGGACGCTATTAAATATCAAACGCTTCAGTATATAGGTAATTAATAATTACAGTGATATAATTAAAGGTTTAATACGGTGATAGTTTTAGTCCTTTATTGATTCTCAATTAGTCCACACTAAACGGGAAGGAAAGACAAGCATTCCCGATACTCTATTTGTCTCACAGTCTGATTCCTAAAGTGTTTCACCACTGTCAAACAGCAATTTTGTAATGAAATTCAAGCAGAGAGCGCGAGGAGTTCGTGTGAAAACTTGTCAAATAATATTGATTGTGAGGACAGTCCTCAAAAATGGATCTTGTAAATTTGTTTCTAAATATTGATAGTTTATTCCTCTTGATAAGATATTTCACGGTTTTAGAGAGATTTTCTGGTAGAAATGATTATTTTTTTTTCTATAATGACTTGAAAGAACTATGCAGTAAAGACCCAGTGGATCTGAAGTAATGGCACATGTTTTCATGCCAGTTATCAAATAAAGTTATTTTTTTAATCTCTTTCATCAGGGAATAATGAAATATGTCGTTTTCGCTACAAAGCAAACCTTCAGTACAAAATACGAATTCCACAGCAATAACGAAAATCAACGTTTGATCAAATCAGAAGAAATAAAAAAAGTACTATTCCCACAGGCGTTCCGCGTAATAAATTTGGGGACTCGTAGAAAGGTTTTGTGCCACAATTAATCACTGTCATCGAAGGGGGGATCCCTGAAAGTGCTGAGAAATAGATGGTTCGGAACTACTAGAAATTAGTGGTTTTATTACAATGAACAATGTCGATCCTCTGAAGATCAGGGGAATCGACATTCTGTTTTTATTGAGTACCTGTGCAGTTCGTGAATAAATGTTCTGTACTTGTCAAAAGTACAGAGGCCAGTTCATCTTGGCAGAGACTGGCCTTGGTCGTCAGTCTGCTGTGAATGACGCTTGTTGTGGACTTTTAGTTCTAGATTGTCATTTAGATTAAAATATACGTCAGAATTAAAACGGACACCATTGGGACTTTGGGAAAAATTTAAGTCGACAAACCAAGAATACTAAAGTCACACCATGCAGTGTTGAAATCTGTAAAAATTTACGGAAATTACCGATACAGTAGCTCTATACATCCGCCACACTTCGCCGATTTTGTTTTATTTTTCTGACTTACATGTACATGCAAGCAAGTATGAGAAGTAACAATGAATCAGACGTGATAGGTTTCGTCTCTTGTGGCTTTTATTGACAACAGGTGTAAAACAGTTCAGATATGTTGACCGCGCAAAAAACAAAATAGTCTCCGGAGCCTGAATCGTTCACGAAATTTGAAAAGCATATCAAACGCCATAGTGACTGGGAGAGTGATCGTAGACGACTATTTCCTTCTAACTAATATCAAAACTGCCCATAGTGATTTAGACATTCTAATGACAAAATTCTGTAATACGTCTTCACTTCACCAGTCATACTTAGCGACAGTTTCCTTCTTTTCTTCGTTTGAGGTAAGATCTATTTAGTACTTATTCCACTGTCACTGTAAAATATGTCACTGCACTCTGTAATCAGCTATAATCTTCCGCGAGTGTAAGGAGTCCAAAGCAGTGTCATTTACCTTTCACCTCGTTTTTAACATCTGAATGGGAAATGTCATCTCTTTCTTCAGCTGTAACTGATTGAAATTCACATAGCAAAACCTTTGATGGATCTCTACTAGTTCTAGTTGTCAGATCTTTGATATGACTAGGAACAGGCACTGCATGCATGGATATGTTCAAGTCATGTGGTATAAATAATAATGCTACTGATTGTTGTCAGGCTCATATTGCATTGTTTTGTCCAGACATCCCTGTATAACATTTTCACTATCACTGACAATTTTCCTATGTTCAGTTAACTTTATCACAGTCAGTCTGTGTTTTTGAATAAACACATTTATCCCAGTGATTACCACTGCAAGAGTGGACAAGTCATCTCTCCGTTGCCTCCATGTTAAGCCCTTTGTTGATTGCATGATGCCACTAAGTAAATGGCTGCTATAGAGTTGGAACTTTGGAATCAGGGGTACTCAGGGGCACTGGCGGGGATACACTGTCTCTCAGGGAGAGGGGAAATTCGGGATCCGGGTTGTTAGATAGTTCCTCAGTACCCCTTGCTTGTTGTACGAGGCGACTAAAGTGGGCGGTCCTTCGGATGAGACCGCAAAAACTGAGGCTCCGTGTCACAACAGGTGTAGCACGATAAAGATCCCTCCCTGCTCAAAGGTCATAAGCGCCGAGCATAGGCTTAAATTTTGCAGCCCTTCACCGAGAATGGTGACGTCTTCATATGAGTGAAAAAATTCTCAAGTGGGACGTTAAAATAATATACAAAACAACCAACTTGTTAGTCATGGAAATGTATTCCAAAAACGGCAACTGTAGCACAACTGTTAACTTAATGCAATCTTCAAGGACTCAGGCGGCAACTCTGAGAAATAAGTAGAGTTTTAACCTTGAAATCCTGCTTTGTACCTCATTACATAATCCCGTAACACTCTTCAACAAGTGTTGTCTGGTTATAGTAAGTTAGAACGTATATATATATATATATATATATATATATATATATATATATATATATATATACAGTGTAACCTGTCTAACTTGGCATCCAGTGGGTAACAACAACTTTGTTCGAATTAGATAGGATGTCGAATTGCAGAGGTAAGAACATGGGAGAACGTATGTTGGGGTGAACATACGCAGTAAAACAGATTGTGCAGGTAACATACACAGTAAAACAGATTGTGCAGGTAACATACACAGTAAAACAGATTGTGCAGGTAACATACGCAGTAAAACAGATTATGCAGGTAACATACACAGTAAAACAGATTGTGCAGGTAACGGATTACACAGTAAAACAGATTGTGCAGGTAACATACACAGTAAAACAGATTGTGCAGGTAACATACACAGTAAAACAGATTGTGCAGGTAACATACACAGTAAAACAGATTATGCAGGTAACGGATTACACAGTAAAACAGATTGTGCAGGTAACATACGCAGTAAAACAGATTATGCAGGTTACGGATTACGCAGTAAAACAGATTGTGCAGGTAACATATACAGTAAAACAGATTGTGCCGGTAACATACACAGTAAAACAGATTGTGCAGGTAACGGATTACACAGTAAAACAGATTGTGCAGGTAACGGATTACACAGTAAAACAGATTGTACAGGTAACATACAGTAAAACAGATTATGCAGGTAACGGATTACGCAGTAAAACAGATTGTGCAGGTAACGAATTACACAGTAAAACAGATTGTGCAGGTAACGGATTACACAGTAAAACAGATTATGCAGGTAACATACACAGTAAAACAGATTGTGCAGGTAACGGATTACACAGTAAAACAGATTGTGCAGGTAACATACACAGTAAAACAGATTGTGCAGGTAACATACAGTAAAACAGATTATGCAGGTAACGGATTACGCAGTAAAACAGATTGTGCAGGTAACGAATTACACAGTAAAACAGATTGTGCAGGTAACGGATTACACAGTAAAACAGATTATGCAGGTAACATACACAGTAAAACAGATTGTGCAGGTAACGAATTACACAGTAAAACAGATTGTGCAGGTAACGGATTACACAGTAAAACAGATTATGCAGGTAACATACACAGTAAAACAGATTGTGCAGGTAACGGATTACACAGTAAAACAGATTGTGCAGGTAACATACACAGTAAAACAGATTATGCAGGTAACATACACAGTAAAACAGATTGTGCAGGTAACGGATTACACAGTAAAACAGATTGTGCAGGTAACGGATTACACAGTAAAACAGATTGTGCAGGTAACGGATTACACAGTAAAACAGATTGTGCAGGTAACGTACACAGTAAAACAGATTGTGCAGGTAACATACACAGTAAAACAGATTGTGCAGGTAACATACGCAGTAAAACAGATTATGCAGGTAACATACACAGTAAAACAGATTGTGCAGGTAACGGATTACACAGTAAAACAGATTATGCAGGTAACATACACAGTAAAACAGATTATGCAGGTAACATACACAGTAAAACAGATTATGCAGGCAACGGATTACGCAGTAAAACAGATTGTGCAGGTAACATACACAGAAAAACAGATTATGCAGGTAACATACACAGTAAAACAGATTATGCTTTTGTTTGTTTGTTTGTTTGTTTGTTTGTTTATAGCCGCCTGAGCAATTTTTCAGCTATCCGGCGGCTGTCACCATTACCGGTGACAGGGCTGCAAATTTAGGCCTATGCTCGGCACTCAGGGCCTTTGAGCAGGGAGGGATCTTTATCGTGCCACACCTACTGCGACACGGGACCTCGGTTTATACGGTCTCATCCGAAAGACCGGCACCCACGTCCCACAGTGGGATTCGAACCCCCGACTCAAGGATCATCAGATCTTTGAGCCCGACGCTCTAACCACTGCGCCACGCGGGCGAACAGATTATGCAGGTAACGGATTACACAGTAAAACAGATTATGCAGATAACGTACACAGTAAAACAGATTGTGCAGGTAACGTACACAGTAAAACAGATTGTGCAGGTAACATACACAGTAAAACAGATTGTGCAGGTAACGGATTACACAGTAAAACAGATTGTGCAGGTAACGTACACAGTAAAACAGATTGTGCAGGTAACGTACACAGTAAAACAGATTGTGCAGGTAACATACATAGTAAAACAGATTGTGCAGGTAACATACAAAGTAAAACAGATTGTGCAGGTAACATACACAGTAAAACAGATTGTGCAGGTAACATACACAGTAAAACAGATTGTGCAGGTAACATACACAGAAAAACAGATTATGCAGGTAACATACACAGTAAAACAGATTATGCAGGTAACGGATTACACAGCAAAACAGATTGTGCTCGTAACATACACAGTAAAACAGATTGTGCAGGTAACATACACAGTAAAACAGATTATGCAGGTAACGGATTACACAGTAAAACAGATTGTGCAGGTAACGTACACAGTAAAACAGATTGTGCAGGTAACGTACACAGTAAAACAGATTGTGCAGGTAACGTACACAGTAAAACAGATTGTGCAGGTAACGTACACAGTAAAACAGATTGTGCAAGTAACGGATTACACAGTAAAACTGATTGTGCAGGTAACGGATTACACAGTAAAACAGATTGTGCAGATAACGTACACAGTAAAGCAGATTGTGCAGGTAACGTACACAGTAAAACAGATTGTGCAGGTAACGTACACAGTAAAACAGATTGTGCAGGTAACATACACAGTAAAACAGATTGTGCAGGTAACGGATTACACAGTAAAACAGATTGTGCAGGTAACATACACAGTAAAACAGATTGTGCTCGTAACGGATTACACAGTAAAACAGATTGTGCAGGTAACATACACAGTAAAACAGATTGTGCAGGTAACGTACACAGTAAAACAGATTATGCAGGTAACGGATTACACAGTAAAACAGATTATGCAGGTAACATACACAGTAAAACAGATTGTGCAGGTAACATACACAGTAAAACAGATTGTGCAGGTAACGGATTACACAGTAAAACAGATTGTGCAGGTAACATACACAGTAAAACAGATTGTGCAGGTAACATACACAGTAAAACAGATTGTGCAGGTAACATACACAATAAAACAGATTATGCAGGTAACATACACAGTAAAACAGATTGTACAGGTAACGGATTACACAGTAAAACAGATTATGCAGGTAACATACACAGTAAAACAGATTGTGCAGGTAACGGATTACACAGTAAAACAGATTATGCAGGTAACATACACAGTAAAACAGATTGTGCAGGTAACATACACAGTAAAACAGATTGTGCAGGTAACATACATAGTAAAACAGATTGTGCAGGTAACATACACAGTAAAACAGATTATGCAGGCAACGGATTACGCAGTAAAACAGATTGTGCAGGTAACATACACAGTAAAACAGATTATGCAGGTAACATACACAGTAAAACAGATTGTGCAGGTAACATACACAGTAAAACAGATTATGCAGGTAACGGATTACACAGTAAAACAGATTGTGCAGGTAACATACACAATAAAACAGATTATGCAGGTAACGGATTACACAGTAAAACAGATGGTGCAGGTAACATACACAGTAAAACAGATTGTGCAGGTAACGTATACAGTAAAACAGATTGTGCAGGTAACGGATTACACAGTAAAACAGATTATGCAGATAACGTACACAGTAAAACAGATTGTGCAGGTAACTTACACAGTAAAACAGATTATGCAGGTAACATACACAGTAAAACAGATTATGCAGGTAACATACATAGTAAAACAGATTGTGCAGGTAACATACACAGTAAAACAGATTATGCAGGCAACGGATTACGCAGTAAAACAGATTGTGCCGGTAACATACACAGTAAAACAGATTGTGCAGGTAACATACACAGTAAAACAGATTGTGCAGGTAACATACACAGTAAAACAGATTATGCAGGTAACGGATTACACAGTAAAACAGATTGTGCAGGTAACATACACAATAAAACAGATTATGCAGGTAGCGGATTACACAGTAAAACAGATGGTGCAGGTAACGGATTACACAGTAAAACAGATTATGCAGATAACGTACACAGTAAAACAGATTGTGCAGGTAACTTACTCAGTAAAACAGATTGTGCAGGTAACGTACACAGTAAAACAGATTGTGCAGGTAACGTACACAGTAAAACAGATTGTGCAGGTAACGGATTACACAGTAAAACAGATTGTGCAGGTAACGGATTACACAGTAAAACAGATTATGCAGATAACGTACACAGTAAAACAGATTGTGCAGGTAACTTACTCAGTAAAACAGATTGTGCAGGTAACGTACACAGTAAAACAGATTGTGCAGGTAACGTACACAGTAAAACAGATTGTGCAGGTAACGGATTACACAGTAAAACAGATTGTGCAGGTAACGGATTACACAGTAAAACAGATTGTGCAGATAACGTACACAGTAAAGCAGATTGTGCAGGTAACGTACACAGTAAAACAGATTGTGCAGGTAACGTACACAGTAAAACAGATTGTGCAGGTAACGGATTACACAGTAAAACAGATTGTGCAGGTAACGTACACAGTAAAACAGATTGTGCAGGTAACGTATACAGTAAAACAGATTGTGCAGGTAACGGATTACACAGTAAAACAGATTGTGCAGGTAACATACACAGTAAAACAGATTGTGCTCGTAACGGATTACACAGTAAAACAGATTGTGCAGGTAACATACACAGTAAAACAGATTGTGCAGGTAACGGATTACACAGTAAAACAGATTATGCTGGTAACGGATTACACAGTAAAACAGATTATGCAGGTAACATACACAGTAAAACAGATTGTGCAGGTAACATACACAGTAAAACAGATTGTGCAGGTAACGGATTACACAGTTTTAACACTATGTCCTTCCCATGCATTGCCTAGTGTAATGTGGCTACTCGTTGTGATTCAGAATGAGGCTAGGAGTACCTTCTGTAATACAGTCATTTACGAGAGCACTAGGGTCCATTATCTTCAATATTTAGCCTAGCAAAACAAATGAACTTGAGCGAATTTATGAATGATACCTAGATGACATGGAAACTCGCACGTCATAATACGGTCGCTAGACGTCAGTAGAATATACAGGTATAAGAACTGAGTACTTGCAAAAGAAATGATAACAACCACACTTAAAAAAAAAAACAAAAAAAAAAACCAAAAAAAAAAACAAGTTGCATGTAAACGGTAAAATTTTAATTTTCGAAGGGACATCCCGCATCATGGATCAATTATTGAAAGATTACAACACTTTTACGAGCCATGGCTCTGTACTATGTCATGATCTAAGTTAATTTATACGATTTTCCATGCAATTTTAGACCTTTATAACTATCGTGCCATTTCTCGCACGTACTAGGTCGGAATAAAATATATCCTTATGGTGTTTGTGCAGGGATTGTTCGAATATTATGTAATGTACAACATTCTCCACAAGTTTTCCATGGGAATCATTAGAAGGCCGCATGGCTCCCGTACAGCCTATCTAGATTTTTGTTGCCCCCAATGTCCTCCAAAAATTGTACGTTGTTATCCAATCAGCGCACTTCAGCAAAATGACCGTACTGGACAATACATTTTACGTTATGTCTTTGAGCTAGGACTTTCAATTCTTGGATATTAGTATAACTTTTCAACTAAACTAATTGTCGTCGAGGACACGGAGCCGAATACTCCGTACAAAAATCTCACAGTCAGCGCCTGTCATCACACGAAAGCCGCATGGCAAGGTAGATACGACCAATTTAAGGACTATCGCAGGTCAAATCACAGGTATCTGAATTCTAAAAAAAAAAAAAAAAAAAAAAAAAAAAATTTTACTCTACCAGATTAATCAATTTTAAGTAAATTTAGATAAAATTTATAACATATAATAGTGCAATGAGAAATAATAAAGAAATTATATTTGCGTGTTGTTTGTTTTGATTCTGAATTAATAAATATATTAACTATTTGTGTGAATTTAGTAATAAAATCGGTCCCAATCGAGGAGGGGATCAAAATGTTGTTACACACCTGGTATATATATATATATATATATATATATATATAGATAGATAGATAGATAGAGAGATAGAGAGAGAGAGAAGGACGCCCTTTTTTCTATTTATATCTATTTATTGATTAAAATTCAGATACCTGTGCCCACTTTGAAATAGAAAACCAATATAGAAGCCCTTTATAATACAACTAATCAACTATCATAGCTGATTAAGCCTAGTACTGTTAGGTATTTGTGACAAGCAAAATTTCAATCCGATGTTTAGTGCTGTCGGAAATGTGTTGGCGTTAATCACAGAATATTATACATGCTTATGTAGTGATCAGAGGGAAATAATCCCTTACGTCACACTATTGTTACGTCACACTATTCAATCTGACCAGAGGAATGGAGCTTCAAATGGAGTTAATAAATAGCATATTGCTTTGTCAACTCCTGGTTTTAATCAGAGGCTTAAGAATTTGGAAGCTTTATCAGTTTCTACAATATTAATGAATCCCACTCTTAATTCCAGGAGAAAATCCACATTGTTGGATATGCACATATAACTAGAGTGAAGTATTTTTCATTCTTTGAAATTTTTCGATATGCAATTTATATCTCTATGAATTGCCTTAGCTGTAATGCTTTTGCGAACTAGTCGCATATCAAGGGTTACTTCCCAGGGGAAATAAACACGATTAAAATCTGCTTCAGAAAGAGGAAATATGGATCAGTGGCTTTTCAACTTCTAAATAATGTTCGTTAGCGGACTGAGTATTGAGATATGTATATTTCATTATGTAGTGGATTAAAATTTTGATTTGACTTTTTTTTCCTGCGATCGATATCGTGATTTGTACACGACATTCAGGACTACTAGAAATATGTTCCCTATATTTTATTATATCGACATTTCCAATGTTTTTTGCCTTTGACATTTTACAAATTGTAATGATGGCCATTTCCTCACGAACGCGTTGCAGTTGCAACCAATGCGCGTATGAATCTTGATAAATATCAGAGGCGTAGCTAGCCTTGAAGTGAAGTGTACGCACAGTGACAAATCCAGAATAGATTGGGGGTCTAGGGGCCGTCTTAAGGTCCCCAGTGGGTCCAGAGCAAGCCATGGTGGGGCCGTCTTTTAACAATCTTTTTTTTATTTTGTTGTTGTTGTTCTTGTCAAATTGAGCTTTCTAAAGAGCCATCGTCCCAACCACAGGTTGTTTTTTCATTTCATTCTACAACAGGCGACGATGATAAGGAGCATACTCCCGATGGAAGTCAACTGTTCGTAGCAACCCCCCCCCCCCCCCCCCGAGACTATTCGAAACTCTAATTATTTTTCTAAATGGCAAGTGTGAGTAAATATAATCGACAATAGATTGCAACTGCTAACTTCGTTACTCTTTATACAGAAGGAATAAAAAATGCCTCTCCCAACTTTTCTTGTAGCAACGAGATGTTTATCATTCATTCTTTGGAAGTTGTTTCGTTTGCGTGAAAAGAACATTATTGATAGATTTAAGCATTTTCTGTTTTGGCGTCAGATGAAAAGATGAAAGTAACGAACAATGATCAATCTCATAAATCCTTTGAAGAAAACAAAATTAAATGGCAAACACGGACCCCTGGACATACCAGAGGTGGGCTCAGGTGCCAAGGAGGAGTAAGCATCCCCTGTCGACCAAATAGAAAGCAATGGCGATCTCAGCCTTTATTTCAACTTTGAAATAGTGTTCTCATTTCGATATATATGGTAGAATTTTCAATAAATTGTTCCCCGTGAGGACCCGGGTTAGAATTGGTCCTCAGTACTCCTTGCTTGTCGTAAAAGGCGACAAAATGGGGCGGTCCTTCGGATGAGACCGCAAAAACCGAGGTCCCGTGTCACAGCAGGTGCGGCACGATAAAGATCCTCCCTGCTCAAAGACCCTGAGCGCCTAAATGTTGCAGCCCTTCACCGGCAATGGTGACGTCTCCATAAGAGTGAAAAATTCTCGAGCGGGACGTTAAATAATATTTGATAAATCAATCAATTTTTACTTCTATTTTACATGTTATGCACTAATGATACTGTCCTTTTAACATATTCCACACAACAGTTGCAGTCTGTGCTATGTTTTAGTATTATACAGCTTGGAAATTGCTGGTTAATGCAAGAGAAAACAAAATTGATGTCTTTAGTGAGCAACAGCTTAATACCTACCTTCAAATACAATGGTGAAAATCTGTAGATAAGTTTCCTTATAAAGGTGTCACCTTTTCCAGCAATGGATCAACTGAACAAAGTAAGAAAGCCATGATTTCTTTATGGAAGAAGATAAGAAGTTTAGATTTGCCCATTGATATATAATTTAATTTGTGTGACAACATGGTTGCGCCGATTTTATATTCCTGTGAGGCTTTGGGGCTTTCCAAAGAAAACCAAACTACATATATATTGAAACATTGTTTACAAAATAATTTTAAACCTGAAAAAGTCCACTCCCAATAATATTTAACTTGGTGAATTAGGCAGATATCCTGTTAAATTTTTTAATTCCGGAATTATTGACATTTGGCAAAGAATCGTCAACGGTAAGCAAGGGAAGATTTGTTCTATATTTCTACTCTTTTACTGAAGCTTAAGGAGCACATCTTCACTACCTCAATATCAAAAATAAATTTTCTTGTTCCGTTAAGTTGTAGGGTAATGGGTGACAATTCCGATCAAGAAATAAATTGCGAATGTTGAGCCCGTAATGATTGACGAAAACCGAAGTACTTTGTAATCAAAAGCAGTTTATCCGAAAAAAAATTCTCATTTTCACCGCGGCGGTGTCACTTGGTTTATCCATCAACACCGCTCATTTCGATAAAGAACGGAGAAGTCCCGATCCACCGATTTTCATACAGTCGGAGATTAAGCACATCAGTTGCATCTTATTTTCATTCAAAGAACAGACTAAAACTGCTCGTCCCAGAGTCTCCGTGGACTTTTCGTCAAATGGGGTAGGAAGTCCCGTCTTTTCAGATTACTGCTGTTCATTGTGCGCGAATCGCCCGTCAGCTATTGAGACGTTACTCCAACCCGTGCCATCTGTAGTTCAGCATGTGCTAACAATTTATCTGAGTTTTTACACAAATGACATTTCTTTTTGTATACTAGATAGATTCTAGGGTCTTGTTCTTTCCGTTCTTTTAAACATTCACGTCGATGTGAAAAGTGAAAGTCGGGATCACGTAAAATGTTGCAAAATTAAAATGTAATGAAAAACAAAGTAGGGAAGACCATGGTGATATAGCAGAGTTGTAAAATATAGAGATGTTCACAAGAATACACTGCACGGAACCCAGTCCAATGTTTCATCAGTATGTCAACAAGTGGGATTTCTTTTGCCGGAAGTGATCTTAACCCAACAAAGGAGACTCGCATATTGACGATTGGCTGGAATTCACACCAAATAAATCATCAAGAAAACCATTATTTTCCATAATTAATTCTCTGCTAATTGACATCATGTAAACTTTCAAATAAAGAGGTAATTTCAATGGGGATATCGCTTCTCTGGCAGGTGCCCGCGTGGGACTACGTGTGACACTTCCAATTGTTTGCATATGGGCAAATCGTGTTGGGAATGTGTATAAAACGTACTCAGACTCTACACAAGTCTACTTAATCTATGTAAACGTTTGATCTATGTAACTGTGATGATACGTTTGAATTGGTCAAATGATCAAATAGTCGTAAAATATCAGAATATTGACAATGAAATTCCTGTTGCCTGAACTTCGGTTCCAAAGATGAGTCATCAAAAGTGCATCGGTATCAAATTTACTCAGTTTCAAATTATTAATTTGTTTTCAAAATACGCCAACAATTTTGAAAGTCGGATTTGCTCATTTTTTAGAAGTAAATAAAATTAACTAATTATACAACGAGAAAATATCTCGTTATAACAAGCTGGGATATCGCTATAACGAGAGGAGTGACTAACTCGTTTTAACGAGATAATTATCTCATTATAACTTGATAGACATCTCATAAGAACAAAATATTAAACAGAAGTTATTCCGTTCTAACGAGAGTTAGTATCTTATTATGAGATAATTCACCATAACGAGATAACCAAATCAATAGAATAAGATACCCTTTATATAACGAGATACTGACTCGTTGTAACGAGATTATCAAATCATTGTCACGAGATAACTAGTTGACTTGAACGAGGTAACTACCCCCTTATAGCAAGATATTTCGTTACAACGAGATAACTGGTTATAACAAGCACGCACACACAACTTGTTATAACGAGGTAGTAATTTGTTATTAGGAGATAAAAGGAGTTATTTGGTTTTCTTCCTCAAAAATGTCTAGTCTTTGGAATATGACCTTGAAAACCGAAGTCCCGTGTCGCGACAGGCGTTGGCACGTTAAAGAACCCTCACTGCTATGGCCCTGAACGCTAAGCATAGGTCTACATTTGTGGTACTTCACTTACAGCTTGTGACGTCTCAATATTAGTGAAAAACTCTCAACGAGACGTAAAACAATCAACTAATCACATTCATGAGGAAATGACTATCATTTCATAGGTAAAGATTGGAAATGTAAATATTTCTACTTGGACTGGATCCCAGGATCTGCAGACCAGCAGAATGTCAACACGTTATGCCGGGCACTATATAGTGGGATAGCACACGTAACTATTGCTCAAAGTCAACTCAAGGGAAAAATCCAGCTGGTGACAAAAAGGCCAAGTAGCTTCACCTTTAATAAATAAGGATTCGGGGATTTTTCTAATAATATTGCACCTTGATTCTGCATTACCATGTAGAATAGGTAATTCACAAAGAAGTAGGTTTGATTACTGCTGAATAAGAACATAGTGATAAATATTTTTTGAAAGTTTTAAAAGTCACAATGAACTGGTATTGGTGCATTTTCATGCAAAATACTTATTTTCGTGTACGTTGTACCATTTAACATTGCAATCACAGGCAAATCGATTATGCTGTAATTTGATAAAATCAGGTCTCCATTTGGTAATTTTTTTGTAAAATAGATAATACAGCCCTTATAACGCCTTTGAAATTGTTTTCTTTCAAGTAATCCTATAAAACAGGACAATTAACGTGTAAACTCGCCATGTCAGGTGAAGCATATTGTACTTCATATCTTGACTGGACCAATGCAGGACGTGTACTTTAAAATCATGCTGTTACCCACATGGTACATTGGTCTTCCTGGGGATCGGACCCACAACCTACCGCCTAAAAACGATTGACCACTCTACCAAAACTCCCTGTTGTTGAACAAGTCAATATAACGGATAGTTAATGTAGTCCCGTATTGGAGATTTTTTAATCGCAAAATATGGAATATCCACCTATTGCTGGTCAAAGATTGGTGTTTTTAAGAGTATAAAAGTGATCATCATTTCAAGTCACCAAGGTCCTGTGTCCATTCTGCTTCCACAATTACATTACGTGAAAACAGAATGGTCAACACGCAAACCTGTCGCTACAGATGATGCCAAACAGGAAGAGAGCAGAGTTTTCCCTTGTATATACATGTAAAACTACACACACAAACCTGTCGCTACAGATGATGCCAAACAGGAAGAGAGCAGAGTTTTCCCTTGTATATACATGTAAAACTACACACACAAACAAATAACAGCTTGATTTTTTGTATAGGTCTATTGCAGCTAATAACAATTAAGTTGAAGAGCCTTAAGTCACAAAAGGCACTGAATATTTTACATCATATTATGACGGCGAACACTTAAAGACACAATTCTATGTATACCTCATAAGAAAATATATCATTTTTGTCTGGGTGTGCATTTCTTATTAGTTTACAATTACCCTATAATTTACCTCTGAAATTTTTTTTATCCTTGTTCAGTAAAAAAAAATTGATACAAATAATCAATAACTTTTTTGAAATGTAAGTGCTATAGTGTGTTAAAAAAAATTAACCGACTTCTACAGCACTCCATTTCTCCTATCTGTTGAATGTAAGATTCAATTTAATAAAAATAAAAAATACAATTCATGAATGCAGGCTTCAGAACATCTTTCCTCTGTACTGTACCTATCACTAAAAATAAGTCAAACAATATGATGTGTATAAAGACTTGCTCTGCTATACACAGTTCTGTGTATGACACAGTACGTAATCTCTTTATAACAAACAGCCCTTGTGACTCGCAAGTGGTTAAAAAGCATTGATCTTTAACATGGCAGATAGAATTCCGATCAATGACATAAACAAAAATTCAACAACTTCAAACACCAAACAAAATTGATTGATGGCACCGACATAAATACATCAATAGAAGACATTTGCCTGAAGGGAATAAGTCATATCACTTGTACAAGGTATACCTATCAGATACCGGTACACGAATTACGCTTATGTAACATCAACCGTATAAATTTATGTATCTATAAATAACATGCAAATATATTCATTTTCTTTCTATGGTTCCTTATTTTACCACATTGGTCAACCAATACTGCTTTACACAAATTTCATTTTATAGCAATTACAATGTATACATATTCATGTAATTATAATTAAAATGTATACATATTAATAATTATAATGTATACATATTCATATAGTAATTATAAAAATGAATACATATTAATAATTACAATGTATACAAAATTTATGTAATTATAATTTATCCATAATAATAATTACAATGTATACATATTCATATAGTAATTATAAAAATGAATACATATTAATAATTACAATGTATACAAAATTTATGTAATTATAATTTATCCATATTAATAATTACAATATATACATATTCATATAGCAATTATAACGACATATCACTGTGATGGCAAGCATCACAAAAGGGTCCTGCTTTGTAGCATTACTTGCTAAGTTCACGGTTCATAATCCTTTAAAAAAAAAGGCGGTGGGGGGGGGGAAAGAAAGCTTAAATGATGATATATAGCTGCAGGGATAGCCAAAAAAGCCTGTCATATCCCTGAAAATTTGTTAAGTTCAAGGTCCATATTTTCAAATAATGCTTAAAAAAGGGGGTCGGGGTGGTGGTGGTTGGTTGAAAAAAGCTTAAACCATGTAACTTTCATATCAATAGCTGCATGGATAGCCAAAAAAGAAAAGTCAAATCCCTGAAATTTGCCAAGTTCAAAGCCACATACCATTTTTAAAAATAGGTCAACAAAGCCCAAACTTAATCTTGATCTGTAAGTCAATGATAAAAGTTCATGTATAAATTTTCAATTCATTAGCTGCAGGGATAGAGCAAAAAAGTCCAGAAAACGTCAATATAAAGATGCTGACCATGAGGCTGTAAGTGAGGTGTTAATTACAATGTACACCTAGTGCTGCAGTGTGCACCGTATATAGATGTAGTAATTAAGCGTTTGATAACATGCAACTGAGCAAACACAGAAAAAGATTGAAATTTATGAAAAATTCCTTTAACTGCAATACAAGACTGGAATGGTTTACTTCAGTAGAACACATGGCAGCAGTAACTGTTAGGATTAGAATATTTTATATTTACACTTTTGTCAGTACAATACAGTTCTACCTGAAAACAAATATATGCCATAAAAAGATTCTAAAAATAAAATGATATGTCAATAATTAAGTATTATGTACCTGTTATTTTCTATTTGTTTAGACATGTGTACCCTGTGCTGGGTTGTGTGTTTAGACATGTGTACCCTGTGCTGGGCTGTGTGTTTAGATGTGTACAATCCCTGTGCTTGGCTGTGTGTTTAGACGTGTACAATCCCTGTGCTGGGCTGTGTGTGTAGATACGTGTACAATCCCTGTGCTGGGCTGTGTGTGTAGATATGTGTACAATCCCTGTGCTGGGCTGTGTGTTTAGACGTGTACAATCCCTGTGCTGGGCTGTGTGTTTAGATGTGTACAATCCCTGTGCTGGGCTGTGTGTTTAGACGTGTACAATCCCTGTGCTGGGCTGTGTGTTTAGACGTGTACAATCCCTGTGCTGGGCTGTGTGTTTAGATGTGTACAATCCCTGTGCTGGGCTGTGTGTTTAGACGTGTACAATTCCTGTGCTGGGCTGTGTGTTTAGACGTGTACAATCCCTGTGCTGGGCTGTGTGTTTAGACGTGTACAATCCCTGTGCTGGGCTGTGTGTTTAGACGTGTACAATCCCTGTGCTGGGCTGTGTGTTTAGATGTGTACAATCCCTGTGCTGGGCTGTGTGTTTAGATGTGTACAATCCCTGTGCTGGGCTGTGTGTTTAGATGTGTACAATCCCTGTGCTGGGCTGTGTGTTTAGATGTGTGTTTAGATGTGTACAATCCCTGTGCTGGGCTGGGTGTTAAGATATGTACAATCCCTGTGCTTGGCTGTGTGTTTAGACGTGTGCAATCCCTGTGCTTGGCTGTGTTTAGATGTGTGTTTAGATGTGTACAATCCTTGTGCTGGGCTGCGTGTTAAGATATGTACAATCCCTGTGCTTGGCTGTGTGTTTAGATGTGTACAATCCCTGTGCTTGGCTGTGTTTAGATGTGTGTTTAGATGTGTACAATCCCTGTGCTGGGCTGTGTGTTTAGATGTGTACAATCCCTGTGCTGGGCTGTGTGTTTAGACGTGTGCAATCCCTGTGCTTGGCTGTGTTTAGATGTGTACAATCCCTGTGCTGGGCTGTGTGTTTAGACGTGTACAATCCCTGTGCTTGGCTGTGTATTTAGATGTGTGTAGATATGTGTACAATCCCTGTGCTTGGCTGTGTGTTTAGACGTGTACAATCCCTGTGCTGGGCTGTGTGTTTAGATGTGTACAATCCCTGTGCTGGGCTGTGTGTTTAGATATGTACAATCCCTGTGCTGGGCTGTGTGTTTAGACGTGTACAATCCCTGTGCTTGGCTGTGTGTTTAGACGTGTACAATCCCTGTGCTTGGCTGCGTGTTTAGATGTGTACAATCCCTGTGCTAGGTTGCGTGTTTAGATGTGTACAATCCCTGTGCTTGGCTGCGTGTTTAGATGTGTACAATCCCTGTGCTGGGCTGTGTGTTTAGATGTGTACAATCCCTGTGCTTGGCTGCGTGTTTAGATGTGTACAATCCCTGTGCTGGGCTGTGTGTTTAGATGTGTACAATCCCTGTGCTGGGATGTTTATATATGCACAATCCCCATACATTTTTTTTCACTCAATGACCTGACTTCACCCTGACGGTGCATATTTCTAATTTGTTTAATTCAAAACCTTCTAAATGATATATCATATGACATCTAAACCTTTTCACAATATGAAGACCATTTTGAAGATTTAAAGCATTGTCAGTATGACCTATGAGATCCATATAGTCCTGCCTTGGGGTAACCTCTGACCCAAAATGCCATGAAATTCACAATTGTGAAGAGACACTTAAATCTTGTTCCCAGTTAGTCAACTAAAACTTCACGAGTAAACACGATATTCAAAGATTCATTTTTGGAATTTGATAGCCTGGACCTACTTTGTCCGCTAATTGATTAAAAAATTAATTAAGAAAAGTTTCAGAAAACTGCATTTTTGTTTTGTTATAACAGCTAAATCCCAGAGAAAACAGGGCTTTTGCTCCTCTACCCACAAAGTACAAAGATTAAGTTATAAACATCAACCAACCATGGTCAACAGTACCGGGCCAGGTCGAGAAGTTGATGCATAATAAACAATGATAAATGATCACAACAGACATATTAAATAGTCACTTACTTAAAAAACAAACATTCATCACGAAGTTATAAATATCTATGTTTGACTTTAGTGCTAATTCTTAATATTTTGATTGTAATCACAAATATTCTCAAAAAACACATCGATAGCAATAAAAAAAATATACAACATATTGACGTATAGTAAATGTGATATGAAAAAGCTGATTAAAAGACATAAATTTGTATATTATCAATATGTATACATAAAAATATCTAAATATTATTGCTCTAAACCTATTTCATGTCCAGAAGTTATTTTCATTTGTAGTATATAATGTACACAGTTACATTAATATCTGACAGGTGATTAATTACTATCTTAAAAATTCAGCTATAATGAAGGAAGTAAATTATAATGTTAATTTGAAAGATTGCAATATTGAAGCTGACATAACATTTGAGACAAAATATTCGCCAGTGCTATTAGACAATCTTACATATAGTTTAAACTGGTACAATGTCCAACCAGTCCAACCTGTGGTCATAAACTTGATTTGATTCTACACTATATAAAAGATGTTTATTTACAGACAGACACTCATACATACAGACACTGGACAAAATATGATCCGAAAAGCTCACCTGAGTCTTTGGCTCAGGTAAGCTAATAAAGCAGCAGGTAATACAGAAAATATATAAAAGAACTAAAATAAATATATTCAGCATATGAACCCAGCAATGGGCACAGTATTTGGGAAAATAACCATACATTTGTCTTGTAAATACAAAATTATATTATTATTATCTTTTAGCATGATATCAATAAAATCCTATGACAACATAGCAGAGAATATCATATTATGTATATGACTTTACAAATATGGATAAAGAGAAATAACTCTGAAGAAGAAACAAGAAATTTAGAATCAGGAAGCAGAATCTTGAGAATTCTCAGTATTGCTGCTGTTTGTCATTTCATAAGAGACCAAGTCTGGTCGGTTATCGTCAACCTTTGGTCGTAGCTTAAAAGCCCTCACCATTGCAACGAAACCTCTGAACCTATTAAATTTGACCTTATTTCCATCTCTACGTCGCTTCTTTAGTCGACCAGCGTACACATCTCTGTCATGAGGAACATGTCTGCCAAACTTCCACAAGAGGATTCCGAATACGAGAAACGCTGCAATGGATGGAAGAAGAGCAATCAGTTTGATGGCAAGGTGATAGTCATTATAACGAGCATTCATGACTGTGTCTCCAGTGAGGTATGTTGCGTTAGTAACCGGATTAATCGTCACTGATCTGTAACTGTAGGATAACTGCGACTCGTTGAACGTCTTCAAACTGTACTCATCAGTAACACTGTGAATTTTTCCATCAGAATCCGTGTACTGACCGTAGTCAAAGGGGCCATAAAAGATCTGGTTCTTCCACATGTTTAGATCTAATATCATGACGAGAAACAGGATTCCATAGTTAAACCACTTTCCTGCAAAAGTACGAAAAAAAATCTTGTATAACTTGATCCATTGTCTGAACTCAAAACATCAGATTTTTTTGAAATAATGATCCCGTGGGGATCCAGGTTGTTAGAATAGATCCTCAGTACCCCCTTGCTTGTCATAAGAGGCAACTAAATGGGACGGTCCTTCGGATGAGACCGCAAAAAACCGAAGTCCCGTGTCACAGCAGGTGTGGCACGTAAAAGATCCCTCCCTGCTCAAAGGCCATAAGCACTGAGCATAGGCCTAAATTTGCAGCCCTTCACCGGCAATGGTGACGTCTCCATATGAGTGAAAGATTCTCGAGCGGAATGTTAAACAATATTTAATGAATCAATCTTGAAATAATCTATCTGCATTGCAGCAAGTCATATACTTTTTCACCTTTGAGGTCTGATTTGCTTTAATTAATACACGATTTTTGTTCTTTGCATATATCAAGATTTATTTAACACATTTTGTAATTGTTTTTGGAAAAAGTTAGCACATTATAATTGTTATAAGAATGATTGATTGATTGTTTGTTTGTTTTCTGCCAACAATTTTTCAGTTATCTGGAGGTGTCCAGTTTTTGTAGGTGGAGGGGGGAACCCAGATACAATGTATCCAGAAAGAGACCACTGACCTTCCGAAAGTAAACTGGCAAACTTTCTCACATATATCGGCGCCAGCGGGATTCGAACCCGTGCCGACTAGAGGTGAGAGGCCTTGTGATTTAACCACTCAGCCACGGAGGCCCCCCTAAAGAATGAAGGATTTTTTTTACCATAAGCCTCCCCCTCTCCCCCTAAAATCTTGCAGCACTATTAAGAAGGTAGACTACATTGTCATAATGGCTGATATTCTTTTTAAAGATGAATTAAATTTCTCTGGTGTGTTGCACCACCTTCAACATGATGCACTACCTGTGATGTGAACTTTCCACACTTCCCTTTTCAGACAATTGGGGATGTTGAACTTGATGTGAGCTGTGTTAACACCGGGCAACTTGATATCAATTGCACTGACAAAATGTGGAAAATCCCAGTCCTGCAAAAATACAATAGAAACCAGGAAGCTTGTAAGATATACTCACTTAAATATTGGTTCATTCTGCACAAATTACATGCTTTCCATAATTATTCTATTATGAAATGCAGTTGTCGAAATTGTTCATGACTTTTAGAGATTTCACTTAAATTACATTCAAAGCAAGTTCTAGTTTTTCTAATTTTTCAGTGAAGCTAAAAATGACATAAATTGATACTATACATATATCCTGATTTAACACAATTTATCTGTCAGACCCAGACTTTTTGGGAACAAGAGCATTTGTGAATACTTTTAAATCAAGCACTATGTTTTAAAAGTTTTATCAATTAACACCTAATATTTTCACAATTTCTCTGCCACTAGGGACCAGTTATCTTCATTTTGATACAATTTAAGCACGTTTTAATTTTTATCATTTCAATCTGTGAATTACAAAATCACATACAACCAAGATTGAATTACCCTAAATCCAATTTTATTCACTGAAGTTTTCATCTGTCTAGACCCTAGCAATTGCGTGACTGATTAAACAAATATTAGGATTGTCAATTTGTATTTGCTAAAACCTTTTTCTTCAAGCAATATGTTATGTTTAAATTATATCTTGTAATCAATCCCACAGCACCTTTACATTTAGTAAACAAACTTTAACAAATACCACGTACATTCTGTATTTAGTAGGTTTTACCACAAATCACAAGACTTCATCTGTTTGTAGAACTCCCACATGCTAGTTCAATTACACTAAATAAAAAGAGGCCCTAGGACCGAAAAGCTTACCTGAGTCAAATTGATAGAATTCTAAACTTTGATCTTCATAAGTAACATGACGCCAACATTAAAATTAGTATATCAATGATATATTTATAATAGAGCAATGATATATCTGGATTTGAAAAATTGCAGTATTTGCACTCCTGACGTTTTCAGAGTCTTTATCCCTTAGTGATTCGATCCTAATCCGGAGTCAAGTGGAGGACCATTCGGGGAAAAAAAATGTTATGTTACCTACTTTTAGTTTCTACTTTGAATTCGGTATGTTTTTTTTACGCATTTATTATCCTTTGTTTTATTGTCTTAAATGTAAAGCACTTTTCGGGTAATTTTTGATTAGAGAAAGTGCTATATAAACATAGACTACTAATAACAATCCAGCTAATTGTCAAATTAACATCTGAATCAATGACACTCTTATAATACCACGTTTTGTTAAGCATGATTCCACTGCTATATAAATCTCCAGATACAACGCCAAATTCGCATATTCCATCTGACACCCTGTTTTTAAAACAAACTTCCATAACAGGGTGTCAAACATCTTAATATACTACAGAAGTTGTGTTATCGGTGAAACTGTTGATTAGTCATTACCTTAGTTGTAGATCACTGATGTGGGGCTAGCAGTAGGTCTGATGGTCCATGTAATTTTAAGAATTTAAGGAATGTCTATCTTTTCAAGCCTCTTAAACTCTAATTATGAACTTCTGGTGGCTGATGGGATTGGAGACAGCATGGCTTTAGATTTGTGTACATGTTGATATTATGATGTTATTACATGACCTGGTTGATTTTTGTATACGTTATGTCAACATGTCCCGGTCGATGTGTATATGTTATAAAACAGTACAATCCTGTCCCGGTCGATGTGTGTATATGTTATATAACAGTACCATCACGTCCCGGTCGATGTGTGTATATGTTATATAACAGTATCATCACGTCCCGGTCGATGTGTATATGTTATAAAACAGTACAATCATGTCCCGGTCGATGTGTGTATATGTTATATAACAGTACCATCACGTCCCGGTCGATGTGTGTATATGTTATATAACAGTACAGTCATGTCCCGGTCGATGTGTGTATGTTATAAAACAGTACAATCATGTCCCGGTCGATGTGTGTATATGTTATATAACAGTTAAGGCTGTCACGTTTACAAAATTTTGTAAACGTTTAAACGAAGCATTGTACACGAAACGTTACCGTTTAAACGAAGTGTTGTATAATTTAATAAAATAAAATACGCACAGAATTTTAAGACCCATTAATGACCATTATGTTTGTGTTTCAGTTTTCATCGTTATATGGACGATGCAGAGATTGTCACCGGACGTTCCGGAGTATAAATATAAGACAGAATAAAATACACGAACATAAATATCCGGATAGCATTTAAATTGAATTCAATTTTATTCACACTGTAGTGACTGTACAACATTTGCACAATACAGATCACAAATTCACAATAAACTTCATTTTTCAAATTTTCATTTCAGTGATTTCACATTAGATTGTCCAGAGAGGGCAGAGCTGGTGCCGCGGCTTCTTCCGTCGGTTCGGTTTTAACATGGATTTCACGTGCAGCCGGTGCAGCGCAATTCACTTTATGTTTTAATCTTTTGTTCAAAAAGATCAGTTTGTCCACGTTCTCAGCGTCAAGGGAGGAGCGCAGTTTTGTAACAGTTCCACCCGCTGTGGAAAAGACGCGCTCAGAGGCAACGGACGTTGCCGGCGTGCATAGCAAATTCTTTGCGAGACTTGCTAATTTTGGAAAATTAATACGACTGGTTTTCCACCAAGTGAATGGGTTGGTATTTGTCGGCGCAGTTTTTTCAGATAGATATAATTCGATCTCTTCATCTGAAGTGGAAGGGGTAATTATTTTGCAATCTCCGGTGTCAAAATATGATCCTAACAGGAAGGATATATCATCCTGAGAAAGTTTACTTCTCTTGCATTCGGGCTCATTCTCGCCTTCCTTGATGTCTGCTTCTTGTGTTTTGTTTTCGTTATTAACACTACATGCATCAATTTTCTGTCCATCGTCTTTTTGTTTTAAGATTTTATTTATCGTATCTCGAACAACATTGCGTTGCTCGTCATTGAGGAACGGAAGCGAGCGGTAACGCGGATCCAAGAATGTGCAGAGCATTGGAATACTCTGACACATTTCTGGTTTGTCCATATTGAACCTTTTGCGCAAATCGGTTTGCACCTTCTGTTTGAATGTTGCGACTGCAACACAGTCACTGACGTTTGAAGTAAGATGGTGATTTACTAAGCTATATAAAATTGGGTAGACGCCACTGACGGTCGGATACTCCTCGCTGCACATGACACGAGTAGCCATGTACAAAGGCTTCAGAACAGGTATCATGCCTTCAAGTACTCGCCAGTGATCGTCATTCAGATCTAATGTACGCGCATCATTGGGTTTTGTTATACTAGCATCGTGAAGCACGGCATAAATAGCCAGCTTTTGTTGTTTGAGTCTCTCAAACATGTCGAACGTGCTGTTCCACCGAGTGGCCACATCAATGATTAAATTGTTTTCAGGTAGATTCATCTGTTTTTGTCTTGTATGTAGTTCATTTGTAGCTAGCACTGATTTTCTGAAGTGTGCAACTAATTTTTTTGCCGCCCTTATTGTTCGCGAAACAGAATTTACAGAATCCAACGCACCTCTAATCGAAAGTTGTAAAGTGTGCGCAAAACAACGAATGTGTTTCCATTTCAGGTGCTCAACACACGAGACCATGTTTGACGAGTTGTCAGTAACGATTCCTATAACTTTCTCGTCAGTAATGCCAAATTCCTGTGTTATTGCTTTTATTTCGTTTGCTGTGTTCTCACCGGTATGTCTGTCGGTGACTTTTCTGGTGGCCAAAACTGTATTTTGAAAGTTCCAGTCATCATCAATAAAATGGGCAGTTTCTGTAATGTATGCCTCAGTGGCAAGGCTTGTCCAGTAATCTGATGTCAGCGCTACGGCAGACACGTTTTTTAAATTTTCTTTCAGTTTCTGTACCTCCTCGTCATATAGTAAAGATACGTAGTTTGAAATAGTTGCTTTTACAGGGATTTTATAATGCGAATTGAGTTCATTACAGAAATCTTTGAATCCCTCGCCACTAACAATACTTAGTGGTCGTAAATCACGCGCGCACATCAGTGCTAATTTCTGGGTACACTTTTGATATTTTTCTCTTGAAAATACCGGCGTTCTATAAGATGTAATTGCTGTTTGCGTCAATGTTGCGGAAGACCACGGCTTGTGACTTTTATCAGATGCATCAATACTTGTAGACTTGTGTTTGAACTTGATGTGATTGGTCATTGTCCCTGTACTCCCTCCGGATAAGTAAGCTCCGTAGCACATAAATTGCATTTCACTTTTTTCTTTCCCGCTACTTCCAACTCCGTAAAATAATTCCATACACCAGAACGTTTCTGTTTTTCGGCCATTCTAATTTTGAGAGTTGCGAGTCTTGCGACAGATGATAATACAAAAATAAAGTTTAAGAATACCTGTTTGAAAGCAATCGACAATTTTATGACGTATTGAATCTCATCCATTAACTTAATTTCATTCAGCAACTTTCTTCAATGAAAAAAAAAATGACACATGCCAAAGATGCCATGCAAGTGACACGTAAATATTCATACAGATTTTAAATTTGAACGTTTTTCCAGATTTGTATCCATACATTTAGATATCTTATTAGGAATTTTCTGGAAGGGAGGGGGGGGGGGCTATAATTGCCCTCAAAACCGTTAATAAATGTTTATTAAAAACAATAAAGCACATTTTGCAAGATGATCAAAGAGCAGCACAGTAATGCAATACAAGCCAGAAACATATAGTAAGAGATTCTGAGACCCTTTCAGTTTACTAATTAAATATGACGGGAAAAAATTGTTCACAGTTCCTATAGACTATAGTCAAACTTTTATAAATTCATTACTTCCCCTCGCAATTTGTTTAATAAGTTTATTCACTTGAAATAATTATTCAAATAATTTAGATTGTAATTTGAACCCTGCAAGATTTGTGCCACTTATATAAGACATCGTTTAAACGTTTAGGGATTTTGTAAACGTTTACAGCCCAAACACGAAACGTTACCGGTTACACGTGTACACGTGACAGCCTTAATAACAGTACAATCATGTCCCGGTCGATGTGTGTATATGTTATATAACAGTACAGTCATGTCCCGGTCGATGTGTATATGTTATAAAACAGTACAATCCTGTCCCGGTCGATGTGTATATCTTATATAACAGTACCATCATGTCCCGGTCGATGTGTATATGTTATATAACAGTATCATCATGTCCCGGTCGATGTGTGTATATGTTATATAACAGTATCATCATGTCCCGGTCGATGTGTGTATATGTTATATAACAGTACAATCATGTCCCGGTCGATGTGTATATGTTATATAACAGTACAATCATGTCCCGGTCGATGTGTGTATATCTTATATAACAGTATCATCATGTCCCGGTCGATGTGTGTATATGTTATATAACAGTACAATCATGTCCCGGTCGATGTGTATATGTTATAAAACAGTACAATCATGTCCCGGTCGATGTGTGTATATGTTATATAACAGTACCATCATGTCCCGGTCGATGTGTGTATATGTTATATAACAGTACAATCATGTCCCGGTCGATGTGTGTATATGTTATATAACAGTACCATCATGTCCCGGTCGATGTGTATATGTTATAAAACAGTACAGTCATGTCCCGGTCGATGTGTGTATATGTTATATAACAGTATCATCACATCCCGGTCGATGTGTGTATATGTTATATAACAGTATCATCACATCCCGGTCGATGTGTGTATACGTTATATAACAGTACAGTCATGTCCCGGTCGATGTGTGTATATGTTATATAACAGTACAATCACGTCCCGGTCGATGTGTGTATATGTTATATAACAGTACAATCACGTCCCGGTCGATGTGTGTATATGTTATATAACAGTACAATCACGTCCCGGTCGATGTGTGTATATGTTATATAACAGTACAATCACGTCCCGGTCGATGTGTGTATATGTTATATAACAGTACCATCATGTCCCGGTTGATGTGTATATGTTATAAAACAGTACAGTCATGTCCCGGTCGATGTGTATATATGTTATATAACAGTACCATCACGTCCCGGTCGATGTGTGTATATGTTATATAACAGTACAGTCATGTCCCGGTCGATGTGTGTATATGTTATAAAACAGTACAATCATGTCCCGGTCAATATGTGTATATGTTATAAAACAGTACAATCATGTCCCGGTCGATGTGTGTATATGTTATAAAACAGTACCATCATGTCCCGGTCGATGTGTGTATATGTTATATAACAGTACCATCACGTCCCGGTCGATGTGTGTATATGCTTTATAACAGTACAGTCATGTCCCGGTCAAATAAAAGAGAGTTTATGAAATTAACTAAATTTTTGCACATACATTATTTTCTTCATTAGAAAATACATGTCTTATTCTATGGGGTCATCCTCTCTACATCACTAATAAACAAACTTCTATAATATCAAATTAATTATCAAGATGTGAAAAAAAAAAACCTTCAGTAGATCTACCTGAAGAACAATAAGAATATCCATCACGAGAATGAAGGAGGCTAAGAAGGCCCTGGATACTTCATTAGAGTGGAGGAAATCTCGATTTAGCTTGTCCCACTGAATGTAATCCGTGGCAATCACAAACACCACGATAAATGTGGCCAGTGTGGTGATGGTCCAGAACAGAATGATGCGACGATATCCTGTGTTCCACCACCGGCGTGCCCCAACAGCCCAGCGTGGGTATAACTTTTCCTGCAGCATCATGTCTGTCACCTAACAGGACATGGAATTCATAAAACACAAAATATTCTAAATACGCAGCACGTGGCATTAAAGTACATGTATATATTATTGCCATTAAAATATGATAGGAGTGAGGCTAATTTATAACAGTTTACAAGTTGTTCATTTATATTTCAAACATACTATCTTATTGAAACTAAATGTGTTAAATCTGCAATTACATTATTAAATGATATGGCAAATTCTAGATGATTCTCACACAGAGTTTACAAAATCTGTTTCTTAGGTACTGGTGGTCATTGTAATAATTTTATCCTGGTTCAAACACTGAAATGTAGTATTATCTTTTACTGTTCCAAAAGAATATCTAATGGTCAAAAGATACTTCATACCAAATTTGAAAAGAATCGGAATGGTCATTTATTCAAGAAAAAGTTAAAAATGTTCAATTGTTAATGCAGGACGGATGGCTGTCAATGGATGAAGGATGCTGCCCAATTCAATAGGTCACCCGAGTTTACTCACCTGAGTTAACTCAAGTGACTTATAAAGAGATGCAATTGCATGCACGGATTATTACCATCCAAGCCGTGAAGAAATCACCACACCAGGTGCCAGTGGCAGCCATTTTCATGAAGATGGAATTGCTAACGCCCATAAGATCGGAGATTCGATAATCGTCGGTATCACTTCCACTGATCAGCAGGAAGGCATTATAGATCCAGGAGAAGATGAAAAGGGTGATGAGAGCTGTGAGGAACATCACCATAAAGGAGCCCATATCATTCTCAAACATCTTCAGTCGACACACTCGGTCTAAAAAATTACGTCAATAGTGTTACAATATTATATATAAGTAGATCATTCTCTGACTTGGATTCCATGTGATCTGGTATTCAATGAATGAAAAATCTCATAAGATGAAAACTTTTAATTGCATGAATATAATTATAACATTCACAAATTTTATTACTTATTTTCTTTCAAGATTAGTTTACATCTTGTTAAGATCAAAATGAATATTTTTAAAAAAAAAAAATCATTTCAGTGTGCAATAATAAAAAAGAAAAGCCATCATGAATTGATGGCACTTTAAAAATAATATATTTAATGCTTTATTTTACATTGTGAACATAGAGAATTTGTGAATCAGTGACATTCCTGTTTAATTCTGTCAGAAAAAAAAAATGAAATTGACCTGAAATTAACTGATAAAAATCATTTTGTTAATAAAGCACCAATTCCATGCATCGTGCTTCTCACATCAAATGAAACTGACGTTTAAAAAATAAAATATACAAATTTAATTCAACATAAATTAATTCAAAATAAACATTATACATACATGTACAGTCCTACATTCCTCTACTGTGAATATATCGACAAATTACCTTATACAACACAGACAGCTGCTAATAAAATTGGCATCATGTTGTTAAATTAGAAACTCGGCATCTTAAAAAGCGAACATTATTTTCTCATGCTATTGTACATGGTACAGATCAGTTATATATACAGAGAATGAATATTGACACTCAGCGGGGCAGACAAAATTTGGGGTTCAGATAACTTTACAACAAGTAATAATATACGTAAAACAACACTATATGGCTCTACATGGTTATGTTACAGTAACAGGAAGGAGAGACTAAGGACTAAGCTGGACTGTGGACAATGGCAGGTGCTCTTACTGATCTATCTGATTACAATTCACATTTTTGAATGCTACATATGCTGTATGCATGTACTTCTCTAATGAAACTCTCATCGATTCTTCCAGCAAACAGAATGTCTGTTCGTTTTATTTTTATCATATTAATCCTTAAAGCAATATTAGCTGTCAGTTTTTGTTGTAAATTTGTGATTGACTATTTCAATGACAGATAAAATAAGGGATACAGACTTTTGTTACTGATATTTATGATAGAAAATCTATTCAGTCTTATATTCTCAGCTCTTAATGAAGCAAAACTAATTACATTATTGTCTTCCAGGTCTGTACTAAAATTGACTTCTTTATAATGCTATAAATTCAATAGAACTGAAATCTTTTATTATGAAAATTCTTCAGCTTCTGAGTTTTAATTTTATCAATGATTATAGTTTAATGGTTGCATTCAAAACTACATGTATTATGACCATTTTACAACAAACTAAAACTTCCAGATTTAGAGCTAATATTGTTTTAATACTGTGTAATCATTACATTTTGTGGGGAGCTCTATTTTCATGAATTTTGTGGGTAAACCCATTTTTCAATATTTACATTTAAATTAAAAAATCTTGCCATATAGGTAAACAAGTAAACCATATTCAAAGGATGTAGCACAGACCACATCGAGAATGACATCATCGTATTGATTGATTGATTTTTGTTTTCTGCCACATTCAACAATTTTTTAGTTATCTCGTGGCGTCCAGTTTTTATAGCTGGATTGATTGATTTTTGTTGTTTTTCGTCACACTCAACAATTTTTCAGTTATCTGGTGGCGTCCATTTTTTTGTAGGTGGAGGAGAGACCCAGATACAATGTACCCAGGAAGAGACCATCGACCTTCCGAAAGTAAACTGGCAAACTTTCTCACATATATCGGCGCGAGTGAGAATCGAACCTGCACCGACTAGGGGTGAAAGGACTTGTGATTTTGAGCACAATGCTCTAACCATTCGGCCATGGAGGCCCCCGACATCATCCTAAAGAATGACATCATCAACATAAAGAATGACATCATCAACATAAAGAATGACATCATCCATGTCATATTTATACTCAATGTACTTCCTGTTGTAGTGACCAAGAATGTGGATTTCAGCATTTCTGTGCTTTACATTAACAAGATTAATTTTGTTTGTATAAAGATATGGAGAGCTTGTATCATGCGTTAAATTTCACTGTAAACTGGCCAGATCTAAGGATCGCTCCAGTAATCTATTTGACATCTCTTTCAAACAGTCCACAACAAAACTTATACATCCATGCACTGAACAAGATTGAAAAAAAATATTATATTTTTATTATGATCCAGCTGAAATATATTAGAAACAAAGTTTGTATTTGATTTTATTAAAATCCTTTCAAATTATCTTCAGTTATCATTCAAATGATTGGTAAATATATCAATGGTTTATATTTAATACAAAAGTTTGCCAATTCAAAGTCAGCACAAATTAAGCTTCTCTTCAGAGTATCACAGATTTATAATGAAAATATTTCAAGAATTAAAGAACAGTACTTACTAAAGAATAAGCCATGAACCAGGAATTTTCCAAGCAGGATACCAGTTAGGATAGCTACAAGCCAGAGGAATACCTTGAGCAAACTCCAAGCATTGGGAGCATACCTAGTCGCAACAAAAGCAAAGTCATTGCCAATCAATGGAATGGTGCATTCCTTCATAGAGTGCGCCACAGGGTCCTCAGCATAGATCAGAAAATTACAGAAGGTTACAAAGTACACAATGAAAAGCCTTAAATATGGATGCTGAAAATAGTACTGGAAATTCTTCTTGGGCATGAAATACGACCAGACGGAAGCTGAATCCACTTCATCTGCATCAGATTTTCTACTCTTCTTTCTCTCTAAATCCTCTTTGGTAACAGAGAATACCCCCTCTTCCACATACCGAATCCTCTTTTTGAAATCCTTCTCCTCTCTAGAGAGTTTAGCTTTATTTTCCTTGTTGTTCACATCAACATTCACTTCCACATCTTTAGTTGTCACATTATCCCCTTCCTTCTGCTTTGATTTGTTTCCTGTGAATGCCGCCACTATTTTAGTTTTCATTCCCATTAACCTTCCATCGTGAGCTTTTCCGTTTTCTGTGGTGTCGTTCCGATTTGTTGGAGAATCCTCCTCCAGGTTTACAGGGATAATGTCCTCGTCTGAAGTCTTCTGCTTGTGTGTGTTGTTGTTGCTGATTTTTGCTTTGTTTTCTGATGCTTCTTCATTGGTCACTTCCACATCTAGTTTGTCCTCTACTGCCTCTTTTGATTTTTGTTGGTCCTCAGCCATATTTTCTTCTGTAAGGAATTGAAACAAAATTGTCACTTACAAGACATAAACAAGAGAACTGGAAACTAGGTAACATGCCTGTCACACGCTTGTGTATGGACAGGAAACTACTCAACTCTGTACAGACATGAGACTGTAGGAATGTTATTCTGTACAAACACGAGACTGTAGGAATGTTATTCTGTACAGACACGAGACTGTAGGAATGTTATTCTGTACAGACACGAGACTGTAGGAATGTTATTCTGTACAGACACGAGACTGTAGGAATGTTATTCTGTACAGACACGAGACTGTAGGAATGTTATTCTGTACAGACACGAGACTGTAGGAATGTTATTCTGTACAGACACGAGACTGTAGGAATGTTATTCTGTACAGACACGAGACTGTAGGAATGTTATTCTGTACAGACACGAGACTGTAGGAATGTTATTCTGTACAGACACGAGACTGTAGGAATGTTATTCTGTACAGACACGAGACTGTAGGAATGTTATTCTGTACAGACACGAGACTGTAGGAATGTTATTCTGTACAGACACGAGACTGTAGGAATGTTATTCTGTACAGACACGAGACTGTAGGAATGTTATTCTGTACAGACATGAGACTGTAGGAATGTTATTCTGTACAGACACGAGACTGTAGGAATATTATTCTGTACAGACACGAGACTGTAGGAATGTTATTCTGTACAGACATGAGACTGTAGGAATGTTATTCTGTACAGACATGAGACTGTAGGAATGTTATTCTGTACAGACATGAGACTGTAGGAATGTTATTCTGTACAGACACGAGACTGTAGGAATGTTATTCTGTACAGACATGAGACTGTAGGAATGTTATTCTGTACAGACACGAGACTGTAGGAATGTTATTCTGTACAGACACGAGACTGTAGGAATGTTATTCTGTACAGACATGAGACTGTAGGAATGTTATTCTGTACAGACACGAGACTGTAGGAATATTATTCTGTACAGATACGAGACTGTAGGAATGTTATTCTGTACAGACATGAGACTGTAGGAATGTTATTCTGTACAGACACGAGACTGTAGGAATGTTATTCTGTACAGACACGAGACTGTAGGAATGTTATTCTGTACAGACACGAGACTGTAGGAATGTTATTCTGTACAGACATGAGACTGTAGGAATGTTATTCTGTACAGACACGAGACTGTAGGAATGTTATTCTGTACAGACACGAGACTGTAGGAATGTTATTCTGTACAGACACGAGACTGTAGGAATGTTATTCTGTACAGACATGAGACTGTAGGAATGTTATTCTGTACAGACACGAGACTGTAGGAATGTTATTCTGTACAGACATGAGACTGTAGGAATGTTATTCTGTACAGACACGAGACTGTAGGAATGTTATTCTGTACAGACATGAGACTGTAGGAATGTTATTCTGTACAAACACGAGACTGTAGGAATGTTATTCTGTACAGACATGAGACTGTAGGAATGTTATTCTGTACAGACACGAGACTGTAGGAATGTTATTCTGTACAGACACGAGACTGTAGGAATGTTATTCTGTACAGACATGAGACTGTAGGAATGTTATTCTGTACAGACACGAGACTGTAGGAATGTTATTCTGTACAGACATGAGACTGTAGGAATGTTATTCTGTACAGACACGAGACTGTAGGAATGTTATTCTGTACAGACACGAGACTGTAGGAATGTTATTCTGTCCATCAGTCTGTATTTACCTGTTGGGTTTACCTGTCTAGCAGTCTGTATTAACCTGTTGGGTTTACCTGTCCACCAGTCTGTATTTACCTGTTGGGTTTACCTGTCCAGCAGTCTGTATTTACCTGTTGGGTTTACCTGTCCAGCAGTCTGTATTAGGTTATCTTCACTGTTGATACTCCCTTTGTCTATATCTTCCTCCATTGTCAACAATGTAATCCTTTTGGATTTGGCTGGTGGTAGCTCTTGGTTCTGAACAATAAAAAAAAACACACAAGTGTTTTGTGACTGTTATGATATCCTTAAATTTGTGAAAATGACAAGAAATAACTGTAGTACAATCTTCAGTGCATTAAGAATACATGATGCTATTGTATTATGTTGTCTTCATATGAAAAGTTTATAGATCAACTGAAATCTAAGCATTTAAGGTATTAACTGTTTTTTTATTAAGTAATTTAAGGAGGAATAACCCATCAACATAATGGCCGCCTTCCTTCTGAAACATGAATGAAAATATAAATATCAGCAATATCTGTATCTGGTTGCTTTAAGCTGGGTAGCTCAGTCGGTTGCCATGTTGCCTACTGATCTGTAGACCCTGGGTTCAAGTCTAGCAGGGTTTTTTTTTTCCAGATTACTTTCTACTAAAACTGTACTGTTTAACTAAATAAGGTACATTCAAAAAAAAGGTTTCTCTCTTGATGAAGGAGTTGTTTGTTGTTGACACATATGGCTTCTATAAATGGAAAATGTCTGGTTCACAACAAAAGGCATTCATGACGGTTGCTGATACAATGCTTCATTAGTACAGGAGTGGGATTGGGGAAATTCCACCGAGAGGACAAGATTCGCAGAACGAGATTCTGCCATGTCTTAGACAGCGAATCTTATTCCAGAGTGGAATTTCCCTATTGTAAGGCAGAAAAATCTCACATGGCAGTCTCACCTGGGTAATGTGGGTCTCACATGGTGATAATGTCAGAAATATATTTCTTGTATACAAATAAGTTGGTTTACAGTATTATTGTTTTTTTTCCCTAATGATAAGATACAGAAAGCTTGATGCTATTTCTTTAGTTTCACTGAAGTAATTTTTTGAAACAGGTTTAAATTTTATATTGCAGTAATTTTACTACATTTCATTTATCAATCTGGGTATATGATTGGCTAGGTCACTAGTAAATTAAATAAAGGGTATCCTGTTTGATTCCTGATTGATTTCTTGTTCTCGATCCCTTTCTTTGCTACAATAACGTAGTAGTAATGTCCATACATACAACCTTCTGTAATAAGGAAGAGCTGACTTGACATTTTTACTTGCCAAAACCAGGAACTATCAAGATTATGCGAACTCTAAAACAGAATGGCAATTAACCAGGAACTATCAAGATTATGCAAACTCTAAAACAGAATGGCAATTAATTTCCTTTTTTTTTTTTGTAGAAACATGAAATAATGCAAATAAACTGTAACTGAAATGTCAGGAAAAATTACATGTAATATTGAGTAACACTGCACTGAGTGACCTTGATCTTTCTGTATATTTCTATACAAAACTTTGAATCCCCACTCTCGCCTCCCCCTGGCTCCAGCAATCAGGGTCTGTATGAACGTGAATCTTTACAACACAAGGAAGATTATACACAAATAATGACTGTCCTGGCTATCAGTATTTCTAGAGGACATTTTTAAATACAGTTATCCCATTCTATTTTCCCCATGTTTTAATTATCCTAGAAAGGGGTGTGTCTTTCTTTTGAACAAGTTAAAATTCTCATAAACATAAAAGTGTGTTGTCTCAATCAAATTTTAGTTGATATTGGCTAAGCAGGTTCCTGAGAAGTAGATCAAATTTTGAAAAGTTCACATCCTGGACAATACAGACTAATTAACAGGCAATAGCTGATCAAAAAAGCTCAACCTTCAGCTAATTTAAGTTATGCTAGAACTACCTACAGCATTTTCAATAATTTTTGGCTGCAGTAACAGAAAATTTCTATTACTTTAGGTGTAATCTAACTAGATCTACTTTTAGTACGAGAACAAATAAATAATCCCTCTATAATGTAACATAATGCATGTAAATATACCCAAACTCCATCAAATACACCCCAAAATTTTATTACTAAATAATTATACTGTGAAATTATTGCATGCTTTCTGATCAATTGAATAAGAAATATTAAGACTATAAATTAGAATTTCATCACAGTCCAACCTCATTATCTCGAACTCGATGGGATCAAGAAAAAACTTCATGACATCCGAGTATTCGAGATATCGAGGGTAAAATATTTAAAGAATAAGTCACTGGTAAATCAGAATCACTTTGACATATCCATGGTATTGGAGATATCGGTGTTCGAGATACTGAAGTTTAACTGTATATGTATAGGACGTACTATAATCAAAGGTGATTTCAATGGGAGTAATTGTTACGACATTCAATCAAATTAGAACTAAGGAACATGCAGTACTATACTAAAAGAACATGTTTTATACAAATAATATCTATTTCATAATGTATACATGCAGAAAATAATACTCTTCCAGCATTACATGTTAGTATGGCAAATAATTGTACCATGTGACAGACCATATACTGCAGGGTTGGAAACTCAATGAAATCACGAACCAGTAACTGAGGACTAGCTACACTCAATATCTTGTCTGTGCAGCCATGTTCAAAATCTATCAAGCTTGATTTTAAGTTTTGTGATGTTTATCATTTTACATGATTTACTAATAAAGCTTAATTTGTAGTTGTACACTGGCTGTTTAAATTTGCCCAACTCCCAAACTATTGTTGAAATTCCAGCCCTCCTAAGAAATATACCATCTTGGGTGATCTGGTGGTTCGTAATTTCTACCTACAGAAATCTATGATATAAAGCAAGAACAAGAGGTCTTGATACTCAGTGCTATTAAATCATATCATCTTACATCTAGTATCTAACAAGCTCACTCCACATGTGTCACTGCATGCGCTCATAAAATATAATAAATAATTGTTTATATATATCTTACCTAACACTTCACAAGTCTTTCTGTGGCCTATATAAAGAATGGTGAAAACCATTGTAACATAATGTACCTTTATGTCACCAATATAGAGAATGGTAAAACCCTTTGCAACATATTAATGCATCATCTTCATTTTATTGTAAATTGCAAATGGTCAGTACAAATACGAACCCTAATGGAAACTGTATATAAAAAAAAAATCATTTATAAATTATTTCAATTTTTTTGTACTTGTAGTACAAGTAATGATTATGTACAATTCAATTCTTAATGATACATCACCATGATCATGACATGTATCAGATCAATACAACCATACATTATATGTACAGTGAAACCGGTCTGATTCATCATGTACTGGGAGACAATTTTTTTGGAGGAATACAGTTATGTCCTTTTATTATGCATTTGTTGTTGTTTGTTTTATTGTCTTACATATAAAGCACTTAAGGGTAATTGTATTAATTAGATAAAGCACTATATCGATGTAGAATACCAGATTAATGATACATCATCATCATAATAATAATACACAGCATGCTGGATTAAACAGTGTAAAAACAATGATCACATGAAGCAGAGAATGAAGATTCTCCTGATTGATAACTGTTTCATTGAGTGTGCATATATATGTACAATGTGTATAGATAAGTATATGTGTTTATTGCATGTGTGCATGTATATATCCAACGGTCGCCTTTTCTACACATTTTACATTGTTTACAAAATATTTGCATGTGTTTGTTCATTGTGGCCTTGATGTAGATAGAGGGCTAGAATAGGCAATTGCCTGCTACCTAATCCCATTCACGTATTTGTGAATAAAATGTTGTTTTAAAAAAGGGGGGGGGGGGTCAGAATGGCCAATGAAACAGATTACATAGTAGTCCGATTAGGCAGTTTTCACTGTATAAAATAACTTATGTAATGATATGCACATGTCATTAAATTAATTCAAATCACAACACAATAGTTATATGCATTAAGTACATGCATTTACAATTGCTTTCATAAAGGTATTGACAATTCATAATGTAATTATTTCTATTATAACTCTCATTTCCACTGTCTTAGCATTGAGAGCAAGAGGGACATTAGCAACAGGGTATATATGATGGCAAAAACCATTGCACGCATTGTTTAAATAAAAGGATTGAACATACATGTATGTGTAATATTTGGCATAAAGTATCTAGCATTAAAATTGTTGTGCATTAATGAATAGTACTGTAATGTCTATGAGCAACCTAATTAAGAAATGTCTCTCAGTTTTCTAAAACACAAGAGATGATACACTTCAAGCCTCCGAATCATCGCAAACCACAGGTTATTATTTCATGACCCGTGATTTGCGACAATGCTGAATTACATATTGCATGAAGCATGTTAGCTGGGGCTTCATGCTGATGTGAGTAGAGGTGTGTCATTTCATTAAAAGATTAAAAGACATTCATTACACTTACAATTTAATACCACTAATTGCATTGATAATATATTCCCAAACTTTTTGGGGAGAAAATAATTAAGAGATTAAGTCAAATGTATCAGTATGTAGTGATTAGCCAATTTTGAAAGTTGAAAGTTTATTAACCTATATTTTAATTCAGTTAAAGTAATTAATGTTTCTAAGAGAAAAATGTGGTTTAAATGTGAATGTATGTACATAGCTTTGTCCGAAAAACGGCATGAATGTAAATACATGTATATGAACCTAGCCCTGTCCTAACACACACGAGATATCTCATTCTAGCAGGTATTTTAACTATTTACAAGTATGCAATGTATCTGATTCAGACACAGATCCTATATCCTGGTAATAGTTCACAGTATGTAAGGGTTCTGACATCATGTCAAACAACTGTATTGTAAACAATGCATAACATATTATTAACTTCAATTTATATTCAATCAATTTTTTTATCCTCAATGGAGAGACATGGAAGAAGAAATATATTTACATGAAAGGGACACTGTTCTCAACCATACGGGTTCTCAATAAAAACTGAACATCTAGCTTCAAATAAAATGTTGATCTTGATTGTATACTGCTAGTTGCTGATTTAAGAATTTCTAGGAATCTGATAACACTACCTAGGATTGAAATCACCACATTTACAACCAGCAGCTGAGAACTACTCAGAATGATAGACTGGCACACATACACTACCCCTTCTTACTGTATCATACATACAGTACTTACATTGTTACTGTGAGCTAGTGAGATTCTTTCACTTCAATACAGTATTGACATGACAGATAGGATGCATAATATTAATGTTGGGAGCATATAACTTTGTTATATGTCTGATGTACATCTCTTTTAATCATAAATGTCCTCTGTATTGTATTGCCCCTTGTGGATAGGTACAAGTTGGTCAACAAATTAATTATATTTTCATTTACATATTGCAGGCCTTCCGCATCATCTTATATTAATGTAACCAAAATCTCTATTTTTTGGTTTCAGATTTGCATCATACAGTGAATTTCCTTTCTACATTCATGAAATCAGAGAGAACAAACCTTTTTAGAGTTTGACATGACAACATGATATTAGGTCCACGCCTTCATTCCATTGGTGCTAACAGACGGGTTTGTGTAAAACACGACCACAATAAACACACTTTGGTTGACGCAAAGTCCTGTTTAGTTTGGAAATATCTCCATATGTTATCTTAATAAAAAGTGCAATAATAATCATGATTTTTAATAAAATATACTTTCTGGGATTCTTTTAATTTCTAAAAGTTTCTAGTTTTCAGTTAAAAATACGAAAATAAATGGAACGTGTACTTCCGCTGTACAACTGGTCGGTATTTTCCCCCCTCTTAATCTTCTATAGTTTGATTACACTGCAAACTACAGGAATTTGTGAGTAAAGATCTTAGTATATTGATGCAGGAAATTAAGCATTATCGATACTTCACTATATATTTTTATGGGAGAATTAAACGGTGTTTTTACACAGTAAAGCAATTATATTCGAAATCCTTCCGAGGAAATTCAAGTTAAAAAGGTGGTATCATCAAGTATATTTGTTTAGCGCTTTTTAAAACTATTTATAAAATCTCATATAGCTGGTTGCCCAAAACGTATTATGACTTTCACTTCCTCTGCCACACAAAGTCAAAAATGTTGTAGAATTGATGGACCATGGGTATATCAGTCGGTCGTAGATGCTAGCTTCAAATCTCAGTCAGTCAGTGGCTAGCCTAGTATGCTTAGTGAAATTACAACACTTGACCAGTGACCAGGAATGCAGTAGTCCCGGATTCTATTCCCGGTCAAGCTCAAGAATTTCTGCTTTGGTGCTGAAGTTAACACTCATTATTGAGTCATTGTCATCTATGAATAAAATATACTCACAAACAAAAGAAAAAAGAAAAGGTATAAAACTATGTCTCCCCAATTATACAGAAATTGTACTGGGCCATTTTAAATAGTTATATGTTGTCCAAAATGGAATGGCTATGTATTTATTTGCAAGAAATCTGCAGATTTTATTCTAGCAATATTCAGTCCAGCTCATATAGCCAATCCCTCATGTCCCAGTGTAAGAAAATAACTTAATTAAAATGTGAACTTATCTATTACGGGAACTCGGCCCACAATAGACCCAGACTATTTCAAATTTGGCCCATCATAAACACTGATGATAGGAAAATACTGTGTGGTAATTACAGGAAATGGGTTTATATACAAATAATGAGATGCATTCATTTCTGATCACATACCCAGAAGCACATTTTCTACCCAATCATAATGCACACCAATCACAAAAAAATATTACATACTTTTTTTTTTTTTACAACACCAGCATTAATATGTATACATAACCATTTTTAAAAAAAAAGTCATGCACTGTTGGTAAAACTCCGTGTACAGTTTCATATTTCACTAGTTGTTCTTCTCAAACCTTGAAATTTTTCACAACTAATTTCAGATATAATGATACCTTGAAGCTGTCACCTGGAGCAGACATGAGGCGGCTAAATGTGGCAAACAGAAAGCAGGCCATTAAGGTAGTGACAGAACTTGATGCTTTTCCAAAAGTACTGGATGATTGTCAGGAAAAAACAGCTTCAGGAGGAGGGAGTTAGTAACAATTTATAAATCTCACATTCATTCTTCACTTAGATGTAATTGGTCTCTATTAGTCCCCAACCAACTTTGCCAAAGGGGACTATTAGTTTATCCTCAGTCTGTCTGTTCATCTGTCTGTCATTCCACTTTAGGTTTTCACTAACTCTTCACTTAGATATAATATATTAAACATGCTGGTGTTAAAGGGACTGATTCATGATTTTACTCAAAATTTTGTATTTCACTTTTAATGATTAAAACATTCTATATATTGTGTTCAAAAGGTGTCATAAAAATTTTAAGGTTACACATCATCATGACAGAAGCTCCTTATAGAGAGTTTATCATTTGTTGTGTAAACAAAGATTGAGGTATATTATTGTTTGCAAAGTTTTGAAATTTGTGGCTGTCGATCCAAGTTGATGATAATCACATTTTAAGTATCCTTTAGGTGAAATGTGCCATTTAAAAGTTAAAGAATTTTTTCTGTGCAAAATAAGAATGCTTTGAATTACAAAATTAACAGTTCACTATATTTTGTTTTTAAATATAACAAGGCTCAAGTCTTGTTTACATATTAACACAGAGTTAATTCTTTTTTTTAAATATTTAGCATTAAAAATGAAAAAAATATTTCTTTTTCAAAAATACATGGACCAGTCCCATTAAAGTTAAATTCTTTTGTGATTCGCATGATGAGGACAAAAATCGTTGTGCATGAATACTAATGTATGTCTTCTATTTTACTCAGACTTTCTGGACATTGATTTTTACAAGAATCTAAGATTTCAAAAATGATTATCTGTTGATTTGTGGTAATTTGTTCTTTTTCAGTCTCCATTGCTGTCTTTCTGTGTATATGTATTCTGGTTGTGTCGGAGATAATTTATTACTCAACAACAGAGCTCCGATTTGAATATGAGGTTGACACTGGCATAGATGGGTAAGACTGTTATTCTGTTGAGGATAGTTGACGTGGTTATGGTTAAGGAATCATCAGTAAGATTTATGTCCCCTACTTCAGGAAATCATCAGTAAGATTTATGTCCCCAACTTCAGGAAATCATCAGTAAGATTTATGTCCCCACCTTCAGGAAATCATCAGTAAGATTTATGTCCCCTACTTCAGGAAATCATCAGTAAGATTTATGTCCCCAACTTCAGGAAATCATCAGTAAGATTTATGTCCCCAACTTCAGGAAATCATCAGTAAGATTTATGTCCCCAACTTCAGGAAATCATCAGTAAGATTTATGTCCCCAACTTCAGGAAATCATCAGTAAGATTTATGTTCCCTACTTCAGGAAGAGCAGGGCCAGTTGATCCCTGTTACACCAAGGCTTTTGCTTGAAATTTCAAAATACTAATTAAGCATTATAAATGAAACTGCACACGAAGAGTATGACATATAAAGTGTATTCATGACTGAAGAGTGACCCCATTATATTGTTAAGTTAAAGGTTAAGTTTACAAAATCAAACATAGTAAAGAAAACGGTTTTCTGATATTATTTCAAATGCCAGGGTATTATTTGAGCTTCGGAATAAAACGTCATGTGATGAGTTTCTTGACAAAGGGATAATTTTTACATATTTAGATCAGTATGTTACATATGTGAAGAAATTGTAAAAAAAAAAAAAAAAAAAAAAAAAAAAAAAAAAACCAAAAAAACCCAGTTCATAAAAGGTATCTCTATACTGTTTAAACAGCAGTTAAAATTTGAATACTGAAGTTGGGAGTTGTTATGACTTAAGAATGATCCCATTTGTTTTAAGGTTAAAGATTTCTATAATACTTAAGTCAATATGTTATATATGTTAAGTTACGTATGTTAAGGAATTGTAACAGTTTATGGAAGGTATCTCCAAACTGTTCAAGCACTCAAACTCTGAATAAGGAGTCTTTATGACCTAAGAATGACTCCAGTTAATTGTTTTAGAGTTAAAGATTAAGATTACTGGATCACAAATGGTAAGAATAATTTCCTGATACATACAGTATCTCAATATTTAATATTCTTTGAGGTTAGAAATGACACGTCACATTGAGAGTCTCACTATCACAAAAGATGACCCTAAAACTTTTTTCGATCAGTGAATGATATCTGTATGTCTGATATGGGACTAAAATTAAGACTTTGCTAGAAGAATCGTCATTATTGTTCTTTCCTTATAATGCAGGACACTTCAGCAGGGGACGTAGAGTCACTAATTTTCTGGTCTTCGTAAACAATTTTTGATCTTCATAATTTCAGAAAACTGAAGCTCAACATAGACTTGACAGTTGCAATGAAATGTAATGGTATGTAGCAAATTTGAATAAAGTGTTAAATTTCAAATATGATGTCAGACAGAGGGGAAATAAATTCCTAAGGTTGATATCAATATGCATTACACCTAGAGGGGAGCCCAGCAGGCAATACATGAATGACAATTTATTGTACTTTGAGGGGAGATGCTAACTAAATGCTGTTTATTACTACTAAGCAATATCTGTGGAAAATCTTTAGTGTACACGATTGATTGATTGTTTATTGTTTTCTGCTGCACTCAACAATTTTTCAGTTATCTGGTGGCGTTCAGTTTTTATTGGTGGGGGAGAAAACCCAGATATAATGTACCCGGGAAGAGACCACCGACCTTCCGAAAGTAAATTGGCAAACTTTCTCAAATACATCGGCGCGAGCGAGAATCGAACTTGCGCTGACTAGAGGTGAGAGGCCTTGTGATTTTGAGCGCAATGCTCTAACCACTCAGCCAGGGAGGTCCCTTTAGTGTACATGTGTATGATTTGAATGAATTGGGGTAAAAAAAAAATTCATAAGAATTTAGCATAAACAACTCCAGTAACAATGCAAAGCAGGGAAGTACACTTAAAAATAGATCTCAGTTTTGGAAATATATGAGGGCATGAACAGGATGCTTTATGCCAGCGCACTTCATAAAGTGCTGGTGTGAAGTGTTGCTGTTTACACCCATGTATATTTTTAATATTAGATTTACATTTTAGCTCACCTGAGCTGAAAACTCAAATGAACTTTTCTGATCTCCATTTGTCTGTCATCTGTCCATTCATATGTCTGTAAACTTTTCACATTGTTGACTTCTTCTCCAGCACCACTTGGCCAATTTCAACTAAATGTGGTAGAAAGTATCCTTTGGTGAAGGGGATTCAGTTTTGTTCAAATGAAGAGTAGTGTCTATTTCCAAGGGGAGATAATAGCAAAAAATATACTGACAAATTTTAAAAGTCTTTTTCTCCAGAACCACTGGGCCAATTTCGATCAAACTTGGTACAAATCATCCTTGGGTGAAGGGAATTCAAGTTTGTTCAAATGAAGGGCCATACCCCTTCAAAGAGGAGATAATCACAAAAATGCAAAAATAGGGTGGGGTCATTTAGAAATCTGCTTCTTAAGAACCACTGGTCCAGTAAAGTGGCAGCTTTCTGACATAGTGCAGATTCAAGTATGTTGAAATCATGGCCTCCTGGGGTAGAGTGGGGTCATAATGGGGGATCAAAGTGTGAAATGCAGAATTATAGGGAAAAGTCTTCTGAAGAACCATGGGCCAATTTCAGTCAAACTTGGTTTATGATACACAAGAAAAAGGTACGATACTAAATATACAACAAAGATATATATTATATATAAAGAAGAATACTCAAAACAGGACATCACATTCTAAAATAGGATATACATCATTGTCACACACAAATGCATGCAACACATCATGCAACTTCTGTATAAAGAGAGTTTTAACAGGCAAGTTATTTTTATCCATTTAGCAATAGGAGCAGATGTCTTGGATGTGACAGGACAAGACACACATGGTTTTGGAGAGCTGAAATACGAGGATGCTCACTTTGAACTGAGTCCTAATCAGAGACACTATCATGAGACAATACAGGAGATCAGTGACTATCTCAGATCGGAGTATCATGCTCTCCAAGATTTAATGTGGATGTCGAGGGGATTAATCGCTGCATATAGAACAGGCATGCCTAAAAGGTTCATTTTACATGCATTTCAAGTGTTTTAAGTGACAAAGACTATGCATTGTACGCTTTTGTATAAATAACATGTAACAATGGCTGTAAGATTTTGGGAAATTTCTGGTCTTGTTAAAGTGATTGCAATTAAATTAAAGTTGCAAGTAGCATACAAATAAAAGTTTTAGCACTATGCCACAGGTGCTTAGGTTTTCACATATGAATAACCTTATACATTTGTAAAATATTATGTATTCATATGTTAAAACCCAAGCACCTGTTCACTATGTCTGTAAGTCATACTACAGAAGTGTGTAAACTGTTTCACTGGTGTATTCTAACAAACTGAAATCTGCAGAACAGAATTTTTTGATACAACTGTTTTTGTTCTGAGTCAGTGGGGAGATTCTAAGGTAGAAACAGTCTGATACTGTACGCGTTGTGAACTGTTTTTGTTCTGAGTCAGTGGGGAGATTCTAAGGTAGAAACAGTCTGATACTGTACACGTTGTGAACTGTTTTTGTTCTGAGTCAGTGGGGAGATTCTAAGGTAGAAACAGTCTGATACTGTATGCGTTGTGAACTGTTTTTGTTCTGAGTCAGTGGGGAGATTCTAAGGTAGAAACAGTCTGATACTGTACGCGTTGTGAACTGTTTTTGTTCTGAGTCAGTGGGGAGATTCTAAGGTAGAAACAGTCTGATACTGTACGCGTTGTGAACTGTTTTTGTTCTGAGTCAGTGGGGAGATTCTAAGGTAGAAACAGTCTGATACTGTACGCGTTGTGAACTTTTTTTTCTGATTCTGTAGGGAGGTACCAGCAGAAGGACCGCCTGATGCCTGTCGAGTTTATGGCTCCCTGGAGGTCAATAAAGTGGCTGGGAATTTTCACATAACAGCAGGAAAGTTAGTCCCTCTAAGTACCTCTTATTACTAGGTGTAGCAGACCTCTTATTACTAGGTGTAGCAGACCTCTTATTACTAGGTGTAGCATATATCTTTTATTACTGAGTGTTACAGATCTCTTTTATTACTGAGTGTAGCAGACCTCTTATTTACTAGGTGTAGCAGACCTCTTATTTACTAGGTGTAGCAGACCTCTTATTACTAGGTGTAGCAGACCTCTTATTACTAGGTGTAGCAGACCTCTTATTACTAGGTGTAGCATATATCTTTTATTACTGAGTGTTACAGATCTCTTTTATTACTGAGTGTAGCAGACCTCTTATTTACTAGGTGTAGCAGACCTCTTATTTACTAGGTGTAGCAGACCTCTTATTACTAGGTGTAGCAGACCTCTTATTACTAGGTGTAGCAGACCTCTTATTACTAGGTGTAGCATATATCTTTTATTACTGAGTGTTACAGATCTCTTTTATTACTGAGTGTAGCAGACCTCTTATTTACTAGGTGTAGCATATATCTTTTATTACTGAGTGTTACAGATCTCTTTTATTACTGAGTGTTACAGATCTCTTTTATTACTAAGTGTAGCAGATCTCTTTTATTATTGAGTGTTACAGATCTCTTTTATTACTGAGTGTAGCAGATCTCTTTTATTACTGAGTGTAACAGATCTCTTTTATTATTGAGTGCAGCAGATCTCTCTTGTACATTGTTTTATTTATATGTATTTGAAATGTAGTTGATTTAAGGCCATAGAATACTGAAGATTTTAGATGACTGTAGATGCATTAAAGTTCATGTCGGGTTAAATTTCGTCATTTTCGTGTCTAGGAAAAAACAAAATTAATTCAACATGAATTTTTTATATCAAAAAATATTTATTTCATATAAGAAATATACTGGACAAAAAAGTTAAGGATCATGATTTCAGAATTATTTTATTCATAACAAAACCAAATAAATTATGTTAAATATATACTTAAAATGTTCAACGACAATCTAACAATACATTTTAAACCTGTTTTTACAAATTCATCAATACGTTAAGCAGCCAGAGCAACCATTGTCAGGTAACCCCCCAAAACAGTTTGAAAATCGGTATGAGCAACAATAAGAAATTTCATTACAAATGATTGAATCTTTATAAAGGCAATATCAATAGGGTTTATGTCCACCCTGAGCTTGTATAACGGCACGACAACGCCTCTGCATATTTCTGATGAGCCTGCGGAACGCAATTTGTGGCAACCTTGCCCATTCCTGCTGTAAAGCTAACGTAAGCTCCTGGCGGTTTGTCGGAAGTACAGGGCATCTGGAAACAGCTTGCTGCAACATGTCCCAGGCATGTTCTATTGGATTTAAATCCGGAGAACAACTCGGCCAATCCATTCAATTGTCTCTGTAGCAAGGTAGTCTGTCACTATACGTGCTCTGTGGGGACGAGCATTATCATCCATTAACACAAAGTCGTTGCCTATAGCTCCCGCATAAGGTCTCACAATTGGATGCAGTATCTCGTCCCTGTAAATTGCACTGGTAAGATTGCCATTAATCATGTGCAAGTCAGTACATCCACCAATACTGATTCTGGCCCAAATCATCACAGAGCCACCTCCAAATCGATCATGCTCTGCTACACAGCAATCAGTGTACCGCTCTCCACGCATGCGCCATACACGCCTACGACCGTCATGAAAGTCCACGCAGAACCGTGACTTGTCTGTGAAAAGAACAGGCGTCCAATGATGCAGTTGCCAGTTTATGTGATTTTGAGCTACACGATGTCTTCTCCTCAAAATGGGACGAACAGCAGGTCGATGAGCCCAAAGGTTAGCAGCATGAAGTCTCTGTCTGAGAGTTTGTGGTGTTATGCGCACCCCACGTGCTGCATGAAAGTCAGTATTGAGCTGGACAGCACTCTGAAACCTGTGTCTACGAGCCATAAGTGACATATAGCGATCCTGGCGAGCGGTTGTGGACCTTGGACGACCTGATCTCGGTCTCTCAGAAACATTACATGTCTGCCTAAAACGATTCCACAACCTTGAAATCACACTTTGGGACACATTAAAATGTCTAGAGACAGTTCTCTGGACTTGGCCAGCTTGAAGCATACCTACTGCCTGACCAGCTTCCAGAGCACTTAAATGGCACCTCATGGCTTTTAATGTCAATAATTGTTCACCTAAGAGTCGATTAGAGCAATAAATACCCACAATAAAATGAAAATCACAATTTTTCAATTTCAATATACACGTTGGCACACTTTGATTTTGACCCCTTGCTTGTGTTTGGGCGAAAAAATCGTGCACTTATGACGTCAATATGAAACCAGGTAAATCTATTGTGTTAAGGACACATTGGAGAAACTATATATGTTAAAATTTGTCAAAATAATTATTTGGTTAATAAAAATTTATGAGGTCAAAATTATGATCCTTAACTTTTTTTGTCCAGTATATATTGATCACATATTTCATTACCATGGTAATCATCACCATTGCAATCCTTATGAGTAGATATACCTACACTCTATTGTGTAAATATACAATTAATTAATTCGATACAAAAACACACTGGTGCCAATGAATAGGTTCAATGTAATTCAGAATGATTACTATCAAAACAGTACAGCTCACTTTATAATAATAAGAGTTGATTTTAACACAACTAAGTACAGGTAGATTTTCAGATTTGAACTAATTGCTCATGCAAACAGCCAGTCTACTTATACTGCTACGAGAAACCTATCTGTATGTCACTGGTAGATCCACCAGCATGTTATATCAATGTCCGCACCCTTTTTTGAGTAAATGTTTCTCATTGAATCTTCAAGAGTTGGGAATAATGCAAAAGTAAAGGAAATATTTGTGGTAAATATAAGTTTTTAGCAATATTAAAACATTTATTATAAATAGTATTACAAAATTCTATGACACGTTTTTTGGGGTATCCTGTATGCCCATTAATGTTGCATATAATGATTAAACTGATAATATTGTGACAAGTTTTGGTGAAGAATATATTGTATTAATTGTCTCTCTTGTAGATCTGTTCCGGTGTGTGCTATATATTGTACTGTGTCTTTTGTAGATCAGTTCCAGAGTGAGCTATATATTGTATTGTGTCTTTTGTAGATCAGTTCCGGAGTGTGCTATATATTGTATTATGTCTTTTGTAGATCAGTTCCGGAGTGTGCTATATATTGTATTATGTCTTTTGTAGATCAGTTCCGGAGTGTGCTATGTATTGTATTTAGTCTTTTGTAGATCAGTTCCGGAGTGTGCTATATATTGTATTATGTCTTTTGTAGATCAGTTCCGGAGTGTGCTATATGTTGTATTGTGTCTTTTGTAGATCAGTTCCGGAGTGTGCTATATATTGTATTGTGTCCTTTGTAGATCAGTTCCGGAGTGTGCTATATATTGTATTATGTCTTTTGTAGATCAGTTCCGGAGTGTGCTATATATTGTATTATGTCTTTTGTAGATCAGTTCCGGAGTGTGCTATATATTGTATTGTGTCTTTTGTAGATCAGTTCCGGAGTGTGCTATATATTGTATTGTGTTTTTTGTAGATCAGTTCTGGTGTGTGCTATATATTGTATTGTGTCTTTTGTAGATCAGTTCTGGTGTGTGCTATATATTGTATTGTGTCTTTTGTAGATCAGTTCCGGAGTGTGCTATATATTGTATTGTGTCTTTTGTAGATCAGTTCTGGTGTGTGCTATATATTGTATTGTGTCTTTCGTAGATCAGTTCTGGTATGTGCTATAGGTCTTTCGTAGATCAGTTCTGGTGTGTGCTATATATTGTATTGTGTCTTTTGTAGATCAGTTCCGGTTTTTCCAAGAGGCCATGCTCATATATCAATGATGGTTCATGAAAAAGGTGATCAGTTAGAAATTGTACATAATGCAGAGTAAAATTCACGTTGAATTCAAGCCTCCATCTCGAGATTTAAAGTTGTCCTCTGATCATAGCTGTAAGCCATGTCATAATTTGTGAACTGTTAAAGATTTAGACATTTTCTTTCAATAATCTGTTGAACTTAAAGTTCAGTATTGACATTTATTTCCAGGTCACATTAGGACTAAGCATTGGTTTTTAATGTTAGCATAGTGTAACAAAAAAATCCTTACATTCAGCTTTTCAGATCGTAATTTTTCTCATCAAATTGACCATTTTTCAGATTATAATTTTTCTCATCAAATTGACTACTTCTCAGATTATAATTTTCTCATCGAAATTGTCTAATTTTCAGATTATAATTTTACTCATCGAATTGACCACTTTTCATTTGGAGATTCTGTTAAAGGCATTATAAATCCACTTGATGGAGAAGAGCAGATTTCATCAGACAGTACGTATCCTAGTCCCTTATATACATGTGATAATTATAGTACGTATCCTATAATCTTATATACATGTGATAATTATAGTACATATTCTTGATATCTTATATACATGTGATAATTAGTTTTATGACTCGTTTCCGCAGTTAGGGGTTACATATACATATACAGTTAAACTTCGATATCTTGAACACTGATACCTCGAATACCATGGATATATCAAAGTGATTCAGAAGTCCCAACAACTTAATATTCTTTAAGTATTTTACCCTCAATATCTTGATTACTCGGATATCTCAAAGTTTTTTCTAGGTCCCATTGAGTTCGAGATAATGAGGTTAGACTGTATGTACATTTCATTCAACAGCAATATTAACAGACTGGAAACTATAAGTAGGTTTGATATTTAGAGATGCGTATTTCAGTTTAATGCATTATGTGTATTTTGTAGATTTCCATGTCTATAACTACTTTATAAAAATAGTTCCCACTGAGGTGAGAACGTATGCAGCAGGAAATATTGACACATTCCAGTTTTCTGTTACACAGCGGGTAAGGAAATTACTATCTTATTCTAATGCAGCTGTTTTGTAATTGCATTTTGATTGGCTAATGTATTGATGTTTGTGGCAATTAAATGAGAATTAACAAGACATAAAGGTTTCTATTCCGAGATCATAATAGAATCATACAACGTCAAAATTAAACCTTTTGTGCCATTTTTGATATAACAAAAATGCAAAACTAAATGAAACAAGATGGAAACATCAAGCAAAATGCGTAGATTGCATTAGAAATGGAATGATTATCTTCTCATTTGTTATTTGTGACCATTCATATGGATTTCATCCGCTAATGTATCACCATTAAAACTGTTTGCAACCATTAAATCAACATTAACAGTCACAAATAACAAATGAGAAGATAGTTGTTCCCTAAATTCAAATACTGTTTCTTAGCAGTAAAATTTTGCTATATGACTTTGTAAAAATTTCAAATAGATGTTATGTATTATTGTAGAGTAAAATATATCGTTATGGCTGTTGTTGTGATCCTTACCAGATATTTAGTGTGGTGTCCAAAGTTCAGGTGTTGTTAATCAAGAAATGTTTTTAACACATGGAAAATGATATTTCTTTTCATCGTTGTAGAACAGAACCATAAATCACAATAAAGGGAGTCATGGCGTGCCAGGAATTTTTGTGAAATACGACCTTAATGCTTTAAAAATTCGTGTCATTGAATCACATAGACCATTTAGTCAGTTCCTTATTCGGCTTTGTGGCATTGTGGGAGGAATATTTGCTGTCTCAGGTGAGCCATCATTAAAATCTAGGAATCATTTGCACAATAGTTGCCAGTAGTGCAAAACTGACAGTTAAATTTGTTATACAGCATTAACTGGAAGTTAAATGTGGTTAAATCTAACCAAAGTTTATGCAGCTGGCTCCATGAATTCATGTGAGCCATGTATTACCAAAAGACTACTTTAAAAGTTTTCACTTTGTAACTTTCCTAATTAAATTTGATCCTAATAAGTTAGATCTATGTCCCTGACCTTCCTAGGGACTACCGTGTACTCTCTGCCATCATGTCTTGTTTGTAGTTATGCACTGTGTGGGATATGACATGTTACCGTTGAGTGGGTCCCTTTTCAGTTATTAATATACTTTTCATTCTGAGAATCAATTCTTCAAGTCATAGCTTGTCATCATAAACTTGTTCTGATATATATATATATATATATATTTCTTTTGTCAATTAGGAATGATACACAATTGGACAGAATTCTTGGTGGACGTTGTGTGTTGTAAATACAAACTTGGGAAATTTAAAACAAAAGACATCATCACCGATAACAGCAGCGATGCAGCACCAATATCACTCCAAGACAGCATGTCCTGCAGCACACCTAATGTCAGTTTACTGTCCTCACCAAGCAGCTGACACAACAACAGAATCAGTACATGAAACCAATATGTTTCTGTTTATAGCTTGTACTTCTGTTTACAGCTTGTACTTCTGTTTACAGCTTGTATTTCTGTTTACAGCTGGTACTTCTGTTTACAGCTGGTACTTCTGTTTACAGCTGGTACTTCTGTTTACAGCTGGTACATCTGTTTACAGCTGGTACATCTGTTTACAGCTTGTATTTCTGTTTACAGCTTGTATTTCTGTTTACAGCTTGTATTTGTCATTGTTGTACATTGTTGTTCAGCTTTCGTTTTATTCTCTGTACATTAGGCCATTCCAAGTTTGTTTTTGTTACATATTTAATATTCCCCTCTCAGTCCAAAACCTGCCTACCTATTCACCAAAAACCCCCCACAGTATAAAAGCAAAAAAAAGACAATAAATTGTAAAATACGAACCAGATCAGTAGATTAAGTAATGATTTTTTTTGTCATAGGTATTATACAGCTTCATCAAAGTATTTTGTGTATGTGTAAATCATACTGGTAATTTTGGTTCAGTTTTCAGTCACTTTCTGATTGCATATTAGTAATCATCATGTACAAAAACAAACAAAATGTTACTGGTAGAATGACCCTGATCTTCATCTTAAGATATACATCTGTTAGAGGCATAGAGTTTTACAAAACCATGTTTTTGTTTTCATTTAAGACAAATTTAGAAAAGAATTTCTCGAGTTGATTATCAATCAGTATTAGTTAAATAGAAATGATTCTGTATCTGTGTGTATAAGTGATGATAAATCTATATTACACTCTGTCATTATCTGTCTCTGTATGGAAGAAGTTATCATGTTTAATGTTCGTGTAAATTACAAAGAGTCATTTCCATCAACCATATTATCAGCGCAAACGAGAATCAAAATCACAACGCATCTCACCTCTAGTCGGCGCAAGTTTGATTCTCACTTGTGCTGATATATGTGAGAAAGATTGCAAATTTACTCTCAGAAGATCGGTGGTCTCTTCCAGGGTACTTTTGATCTGGGTTCTCTCCTCCATCAATAAAACATTGGATGCCACCAGATAACTGAAAAATTGTTGAGTGTGGTGGAAAACAATCAATCAATCCGTCAACCAGTCAACTAGATCTAGAGCATTACATTTACTGAGTGTGCATGTATTTATGGTGGTTCCATGCTTTTTCAACCTTAAATTGTTACATTTCCAGTGGTTTTGCCATTGATATCATTACAAATTGTAATAGTAACCATTTTCTCATGAATGTGCTGCACAATGTGCATATGAATCTTGATAAATATAGTATGTCTATTTTAATGGCTTGGAATTCCAACAGAGATGAAAGTGACATATTCAGAAGTATGTCAGTGTGAAGTGTCACAGTTCCAACCCACGTGTATTTTTAAAAATGAAATTGGAAATTCATTTTTATCTCTGAAATTCTTTTCTTTCATTTTTTTTTATCAAATAAACTATTGATTCTGGTTTGCAATTTTATGATGTAGGGTGCCCAATACTAAAGTGCATTTGAAGAAAGATAAAACTTGGAATGGCTTCAGAGTACAGACACACCATCGAGGTCTTCTGTTTGTCTGTAGAACTGGGATAAACACTGCAAATAATGTTTTTCTTTTAATGTGATATTGTATTATCATATTTAAGAGAAATTCATATATGCATATCATATTTTGTATGCTATATGAGTGTTTTACATATATATTCCTCAGTCTGGTGTATAAAACGCATTTATTTTTATGACAAAAACATTATGTTGGGTGATTTTCTTTTAATACGTTTTTTTTTTTTTTTTTTTTTTATTTTTTTTTTTTTTTTTTTTTTTCATTGTTTTTTTTTTTTATTTTTTTTTTTTGGCCAAGGAAAACCCCCCATTGGATATGTAGTTGTTAACTGTCAGTAATAAGTGCCATTGGAATTGAAATCCATACCAGTTTATATTGCATCAACATAATTAATACGAAGTGTCATGTGACAAACATAGTTTCGTAATCATATTTTAACATTCTGATACTTGCTTAATGCTTAATGCTTTGCTAAATTATTTGGAGGGTTTAGTTGTCTTAATCATCTGTTACCATTATTAATTAAATGGATGTAATGCTGCCATGTAGCATATAAAGAAATATTGTATGTTCACAAAAGAATGGTACAACCAAGACCGTTGTGTAGGTTACATGGAAATTGCAGCTTGTCCTGGAAATGTTACGCAATTTCAATATTTATGCAATGTGTAAAATTATGTATGTACCAAACTTTATTAATAAATTCTATTTCATTGTATACAAATATATCTTGTTTTCAAATCACCCAATCATAGAGACATTAATTGTACTTGTTTCTGTTGTTGGTTTTTCTAAACTAAGCAGGTCTAGCTTATCAAAGTTTTATTTCTCTAATTTCTGCAGTTCTACGTCTAGCTTATCAAAGTTTTATTTCTCTAATTTCTGCAGTTCTACGTCTAGCTTATCAAAGTTTTATTTCTCTAATTTCTGCAGTTCCACGTCTAGCTTATCAAAGTTTTATTTCTCTAATTTCTGCAGTTCTACGTCTAGCTTATCAAAGTTTTATTTCTCTAATTTCTGCAGTTCTACGTCTAGCTTATCAAAGTTTTATTTGTCTAATTTCTGCAGTTCTACGTCTAGCTTATCAAAGTTTTATTTCTCTAATTTCTGCAGTTCTACGTCTAGCTTATCAAAGTTTTATTTCTCTAATTTCTGCAGTTCTACGTCTAGCTTATCAAAGTTTTATTTGTCTAATTTCTGCAGTTCTACGTCTAGCTTATCAAAGTTTTATTTGTCTAATTTCTGCAGTTCTGCGTCTAACTTGCCAAGGTTTTATTCCTGTAGTTACTTCTCTTGATATAAAAATCAAAAGATGTCTATTAACATGTGTGGTTGGTTCTACGGTCAATTCCTTAACATACAATGCAGTTTGAAATGATGGGTTGAAAACTAATGTATTCATTTTTAAAAATAAATGTGCATGCAGAACTTTGATTTCAACAAATACAGAAATATTAAATCTGTCTTTAATTAATTAAAGTTTCCCAATTATTACAGTAATCTGCTGTTGATTATTGCAATAATTGGCTGTTGATTATTACAATAATTGGCTGTTGACTATTAAAATCTGCTGGGTGTTGACTGTCGCATTCATTTCTTTTGATTATTGTACTATTTATTATTGGTACACATCTTGACTTGTTAATTTTGACCCTCTGGACCAGTACATTTTTTAAAATCTGGGATCTTTTCATCTACCCACGTGTTTTGCCTCCAGTTTCTACAAGATCTCTTTATAACCAATCAATAAACATGTACACTGCACTGTAATAAAAATTACATAAGTAATGTATACATCATACTTGTGATTCTGGTAATTCCCTGATTAAGCTACTGTTTCAGACTTGTGATTCTGGTAATTCCCTGATTAAGCTACTGTTTCAGACTTGTGATTCTGGTAATTCCCTGATTAAGCTACTGTTTCAGACTTGTGATTCTGGTAATTCCCTGATTAAGCTACTGTTTCAGACTTGTGATTCTGGTAATTCCCTGATTAAGCTACTGTTTCAGACTTGTGATTCTGGTAAGTCCCTGATTAAGCTACTGTTTCATACTTGTGATTCTGGTAATTCCCTGATTAAGCTACTGTTTCAGACTTGTGATTCTGGTAATTCCCTGATTAAGCTACTGTTTCAGACTTGTGATTCTGGTAATTCCCTGATTAAGCTACTGTTTCAGACTTGTGATTCTGGTAAGTCCCTGATTAAGCTACTGTTTCAGACTTGTGATTCTGGTAATTCCCTGATTAAGCTACTGTTTCAGCAATAACTCCACAAGATTAACAGCCGGGAACAATGTATCTCTTCCTTTCAGTTTAAGTTGATAGCAACCATCCAATATGAATTTTCTATCAGTAACAATATAATGTTGACTTCGGATGAATCTGTCGATAAAGCAGTTTTTATTTTGTCTAAAAATTTACTTAAAAATCTTAAATTTTCATTTCCATGGCAGTCGGCATTAATTTATCATTAAATTTGTTAATAGCAGTCAATTATCAAAATTATATACTTTGAATACAAAGAAAATCGTATTTTTTAAACTGCACTGAAATATGCACCTCTACTGCTTTATCATGATGAAATACATCACTTTGTTTCCTTGGAAACACAACTTAAAATATAGATTCCCAAACATGTCTCGGTGTTATATGATGGTACTTGGCCCAGTGAACAAGCATTTATAGATTTCAAGATGAATGCAGAAATTTTATATGTCGTTCAAATTTGCCTCTAAAATAGCTTTTTTATTATTTTTTTTTTTTTTTTAGATTGCATCATATATACCTCTTTTCCAGACAGAAATAATAACATAATAGAAAGAAATATTCAAACCATTAACTAAATATCAAACTGAATAATAAAAATACTACACATTATTATTTTATAATGATTTTATATGAAAATAAACAATTAAATGCAGCATATTTAAATGAAGATTGTCAATTTCTTGTAAAGATTGACTCTTTTGTGACCTGAATGACATACAACTGTTACCAAGCCAACGGAGTTGCATAGCAACCAAATGTGAAAATTACTTATGTGAAATTAAGTCGATGTGCCAAATTTGAAATATATCTGTGACAGTGCGTTCCGGACCCCGTATATAAATACTGAGGTGGCCACAGAGAATGGCTCTTTCAATTTAGTCTGAAATATATTTGACAGCTTTGAGGAATATTCCAAAAACTGAGTAAAAAAAATCTACATAAACATGTGTTTATGGAATTCTATGTAGCCGTGGTAAAGATGAAACAAATCTTTGGGTGTCTCGGAATTCTCAAGTCAATTTATTAAATTATAATCTTAAACAAAAACCTGAATTTAAAGTAAAAAAAAAAAATATACGATTTTACACATTGACAAGACAAGGACAATGAGACAGACACATGAAATGGGTGCTTACCGGGACAAGTTCTGAAGATAATTATATTCTTTGCTGTATGCAATGATGGTCTGAGCTATCCAAGGGATTAGCAGAGAGTGTCTGATCAGTAAGAATGTGGCATAGGTTAGAATCAGCCACGTATATAATCATTAGTAAGTCTGTCCGTGTCCACATAACGCTCACACACAACACAAATTCGCTCACCCACTCAGCGCAAGGCAAACAATAATACATGGAATTAAATATAAAACCTATTGAATTTGGTTACATATATAAACGACAGGCAGTTGCCACTGTTTGTATGGCACTGTGCATTACTGACTGCCACAGCCTGCTGCCAAGAAATTACGTAAGTTTGCGTAATTATGGAGTGCCATATAAACATAAACTCAAATAATTGAAGATACGATTTCACGCAACAACTTAATTAATGCGCGTACCATTTCAGTTGATGAGAGCAATAATTGGTTTGATGTGGTGGAATTATTGCTCGGGAAATTTAATTTGGAGCTCGGTATAAATGATTTGATATCTCTTTCTTAATTTAGCAAATACTGAAGATCTCTGATTTGTACTTTATATAGGAATTACGTGTATGCTATCTTAGCCATTTCATCTTTAACCATTTACAACGTATTTGTATAAGGCGCAGTTATTCTTTTAAACCGAGGAACAATTCAGCTAAAGAGATCGTTCATTCAATTATGAATAAGATGAATTGAATATATCTCTGATTATATAGTTGCTCTCTCTAAAGGAATTGCTGCGTGCATCAACTGAATTTATGACATTGTTAATTCAGCAGTTATTAATTGTGTGCATCAGTTGAATTGATGTCCGCTACAACTCAATTGAAGAGATAAATATTTAACAATCTTCAATTATCTCCCCTGGGAATTTGGTTATTGTTTTGATATTTTCATGTAGCAATAATTTTTATTGATTTGTAGCATCAGAGTACAGCCGATATATTTGTCAATGCACGTTAAGGTTTTGTTTTCATAAAATGAAGACAATTAAGTTGATATGTTTTGCAAAAGTGGTGAAGAATGACATCTTCAAAAATCTTACACATAAAAATCATGTAGGCTACTTTGTTACTGAATAAACCAGACTCTGAATTCCCATGCTATAGGTCCAAGGTTCGATCCTTTGCTAAGGCAATATCTGGGACGTACCCCACCCCGGACAATATTCGATGTTCATTTATCGATCAAGCTAAATGTAAAGAATACACAAGTAGAGCTACATGGATGTAGGCCGAGATATAAGCTATATTCTGTCACCCTCAAACTAGCTCCATCACACACGAAACGTTTTGGGTCGACTTATCTAAAACTGTTTACCTTTGATCAACTTCCGCTATGAATCAAACTTTCGATATTTCAAAGATTTGGCTTTAACTTTTCATTTAATATGGGAATTTTTTGTGTTTTGTACATAATTTTTTGTACATTAGTTACTGTGGAATGTAAGTATAACGTTCTTGTTCATACAACGCATGGAGCTGTTGAGGGAATGGCCATTCCGTCACAGTATGCAGCTAAGTACAGAAAACATATCAACATTTTCCTTGGAATTCCCTACGCAAAACGACCAGTAGAGTACAACAATGACCCGAAACTTTATAGATTCAAGGTAAATAAATAATGAAATGTTTATTCGGTATATCATACATACAAAACTAATATGTAGATGGAGCTACTGTTAGGGCGAGCGCAGCTCCAGATGAGCGGATCCAGAAATTTTACTTAAGGAAGTGGGTTCCAGCCGTGTATTGTTAAGGGTTTCAATTGAAACTCTGGACTAACGTGTTTAAGTGCATATAAATAGGCAAATATATTTTCTACTTAGCCCATGGGCGGTGATCGGTTTCAGACCCTTCACCCCCCCTCCCCCCCCCCCCCCCCCCCCCTTACACATTTTACATGCCTGACGTAGCCTCTACCAGTGACATTAAGATATGTGATTTAAAGAAAACAAGGAAAGTGGTGCAATAAAAATTGTACAACAGAATAATAAAAACGATTAAAAATCACTATTTAATAGCAAGACAGGGATTATCCTAATAATTGATCTAATAATCCTTGTGTACAGAGTTTAGCAATTACATATTTGAAACATAATGCTAAAAAAAATTCTACATGCTTGATTCCCCACCTTTTTTTTTGTTGTTGTTGTTGTTGTAATGATACATTCAAATCCACAAGTTGATCATAATCATTGGATGTCAGATGTTTTCATAGAAATATTTACAATAAAGAATTTCATTGTTGTATATGTGTGCATGGTAAATTCACCGTTCAATTCCTAATTTAGATTTCCCACTGCTGAAAGTATATTGTGATGTCAAAACGTAAACCATCATGGCATGGCATCACACATTTATTGTTTTGTCATGGTATCACATGTCGTTAAACATTATGCCTAAAGCGGCACACTGCATTGTGTGGGGAACTGCAAGATTAGGATGAAACTGTCTAGAAAATTTTTATGTCACCAATCCCAGAAGTCCTACATCAGAAATGGTGGCCATCTCATAAAGTCACATCTACTTCATCTTAAATCATGAACTTGCATAGATTTTCATGCTTATGACGATGATCAATTACCAGTTGAATTAACAGTAAATGAACAAGCAATTAATTGAATAATTGATTTCTGAGCTGTAAGGCCTCACAAAGTTTGTTCTTTGAGCATATCCCAAATATGTCCTCTTTTAGCAACTTTATTCACATAATACATTGAATTTTGTGACATGGCACATTTTTCAAAGTTGACATTACAGTAATACACAGGGTTCTAAAACTTCTAGACTTTAAATGACAATTTCAAACATCAAGATGCAATAGTGGGTCATACTTAAAATATTCACTACAAAATTTGTTTTATAAAGCTGAAATAAAACTTTAATTTCATTATCATATTGGAAATGTAGACATCATTTGGGGAATATTTGTATGGGAAAATTGTCAAATTCAGGAGTAATTTCTATATATAAAAAACACTGCTCCCTTCCCCTTTATCTTGCAGAACCTTGCAGAGATTTCATCTAGTAGTTGTTTTGTTAGTTTTGTTACACCTCGAGTCCCAATAGTAAAAGTGTTAGCGAACCATGTTGATACTCTGCCTATTGAGTTTAGTTATTAGTTTATTCCACTTACCCAATTCATACACAATCCAAGATGCACAATTCATACCCTATTCCTGCTGCAAAATACATACCCAATCTCTGTTTCACAATTCGTACCCAATCCATATGACACAATTTGTACCCAGTCTGTGTTGCGCAATATATACTCAATCCCTGTTACTCAATTCATTCTGGAATGAAAATAGTGTGTATTTAATGTGCCATTTGCACTACAGTAGATCAGTGACTCCACAGTAAGATATCACTACAGTAGATCAGTGACTCCACAGATTAAGATATCACTACAGTAGATCAGTGACTCCACAGTAAGATATCACTACAGTAGATCAGTGACTCCACAGTAAGATATCACTACAGTAGATCAGTGACTCCACAGTAAGATATCACTACAGTAGATCAGTGACTCCACAGTAAGATATCACTACAGTAGATCAGTGACTCCACAGTAAGATATCACTACAGTAGATCAGTGACTCCACAGTAAGATATCACTACAGTAGATCAGTGACTCCACAGTTTTAAGGTATCACTACAGTAGATTAGATCAGTGACTCCACAGTAAGATATCACTATAGTAGATCAGTGACTCCACAGTTTAAGATATCACTACAGTAGATCAGTGACTCCACAGTTTAAGATATCACTACAGTAGATCAGTGACTCCACAGTTTAAGATATCACTACAGTAGATCAGTGACTCCACAGTTTAAGATATCACTACAGTAGATCAGTGACTCCACAGTTGAAGATATCACTACAGTAGATCAATGATTCCACAGTTTAAGATATCACTACAGAAGATCAGTGACTCCACAGTAAGATATCACTATAGTAGATCAGTGACTCCACAGTTTAAGATATTGCTATAGTAAATCAGTGACTCCACAGTTTAAGATATCACTACAGAAGATCGGTGACTGCACAGTAAGATATCACTACAGTAGATCAGTGACTCCACAGTTTTAAGGTATCACTACAGTAGATTAGATCAGTGACTCCACAGTAAGATATCACTACAGTAGATCAGTGACTGCACAGTTTAAGATATCACTACAGTAGACCAGTGACTCCACAGTAAGATATCACTACAGTAGATCAGTGACTGCACAGTTTAAGATATCACTACAGTAGATCAGTGACTCCACAGTAAGATATCACTACAGAAGATCAGTGACTCCACAGTAAGATATCACTACAGTAGATCAGTGACTCCACAGTTGAAGATATCACTACAGTAGATCAGTGACTCCACAGTTTAAGATATCACTACAGTAGATCAGTGACTCCACAATAAGATATCACTACAGTAGATCAGTGACTCCACAGTAAGATATCACTACAGTAGATCAGTGACTCCACAGTTTAAGATATGCTTATTAACCAGTGTGGCTAGCACACTATGAATTACGTAAATACAGTCAAACTTGTCTTAGCGACCCACCGTATTAAGCGACTTCCCGTCATATGTGACCGTCAAATTTCCCCCCCAAGACAATTTTCTCTCATCTACAACTGAATTAAACGACCTCCTGTCTAACGCGACTAACGACCGTAATTTTTGGTCCCAAAATGCATGTTTTCATGTTATTTTACCTCCATTTAGCGACCTTGTATTTCCCCGAGAAATATTAAAAACGGCGTTTTCCTGAGCAGAAATGTGAAGTTGAACTTTCGTTATCGTTTCTTAGTAGGTAAAGGGCAGACAACAAAAGGTGTTGCTTCAATTAAATCAAATTATGTGCTCATCGTTATGTACTTTCCTGTTCCATTCTCACTAAGTAAAGGACCAACAACAACAAAAGGAGCTGCTTCTATTAAATCAAATTATGTACTCACTCATCGTTATGTACTTTCGTTTTTGTTTCTCGGTACGAAAAGGGCAGATAACAAAAGGCGCCGCTCTTTGAACATTGTCGGTAATTAAATGACAGGCCAGAAAAGGTGTTGTTTCAAAAAGGGTAGACAATCAACAATCACCGACTTCTTCTCTCCAAGAACAGTAGAGCAGACTTTTTGTGAAATTAACATTCCTTTTACACTTACATATAAACAAGAAACATTATGCATAAAAGCATGTAATTATTTGTTTTCAATAGAAAATACATGTAGTTTTCATATGAATCTGTAATAAATGCCATTAACTGATGATGTCAAAATAAATATACTACATGTTTAAAACATATCAGTTTCGTTTATCCTATGAAAAATGGGCACCTGAATTAAGTGACCACCTGTCATATGTGACCTTTTTTCTTATGTCCCTTGAAAGGTCTCTTAATACAAGTTTGACTGTAATAATATGTATTATATATGTATAAATACAGTATCTATCCTTCTTTTAATCATGCATAATGATCCATACTGAATAGATTAATGAAAGGTGTCAAAATACATATAAATTGTGAAATTATTAGCATTTGATAAATGAATTAGATTTCATTGAGGCTTAATTTTCATGGGTCCCTATCAAATGAATTTCAAACCATAATGAAATGCACAGGTGTGAGATAGTTGTATAAAGTTTCAATATACGGAAATGATATCCATAAAATTACATCGAAACAAAACTGTGAATTCATGAAAATTGGTCCCCATGACTTGGACGTTATTAACTCATTCAATTATTTTAACAAGATGTAAACATTTTGTACAATTTATGATCAACTCAGTACTCAAAGGACAAGTTGAAATACTACAGAAAAAAATCAGCAAATATGAAAAGTTGTTCTGTTTTTGTTTGCAGAAGCCAGATAGGCCGTACTGGGAAGGAACATGGGCTGCGACATCCTACAAACCAGCGTGTCCGCAGCACCTCTGGTACGTCAGGGAGACCGTACCAAATGTAGGCAGTGCCAACATGAGTGAAGACTGCCTCTACATGAATATTTTTGCACCAAATGTAAGCTGCTGTGTTGAAGGTTTCACTGTATCCGTGTAATATTTGCGTACTGTAATTTGATTGATCTAGTTTTGTGATGATTTCATATCACAGTGAAATTTGTTCACAATTCACTGTGTCAAATATTTCACAATAATCATGATATTAAGTGAGATATGAATGTGTGATATCTTCTCAGAATACAGAGGAAATTCCCAGTAACAGTCCCACACTTTATCCAGTGATGGTGTTCATTCATGGTGGAGGTTACACCATGGGGTCTTCACATCAATATCCAGGAGTCTTCATGGCTGAGAGGGATGTGGTGGTAGTGACATTTAACTACAGGCTTGGACCCCTAGGTAGGAGGCCCAGTACAGGGTGCAAAACATTTGTTTAGACTCCTAGTTAAGAGGCCCAGTACAGGGTGCAAAACATTTGTTTGGACCCCTAGTTAAGAGGCCCAGCACAAGGTGCAAAACATTTGCTTGGACCCCTATGTAGGAGGCCCAGTACAGGGTGCAAAACATTTGTTTGGATCCCTAGTTAAGAGGCCCAGTACAGGGTGCAAAACAATTGCTTGGACCCCATACTTTTAGGATTCTTTTGCATGTATGTAATATGTTAAAAATCATTAAGCAACATATAATTCAACAGCTTCTGGTGTTAATTATTATGACATATATTTGCTCAAGATCTTTTGTATGTCACTGTCATTTTGTAGGATTTTTGTGTACCAATGACGCTAATTCGCCAGGGAATTATGGGATGTGGGACCAGGTAAGGGCTCTGGAGTTTGTGAAAGAGAACATTCGAAGCTTCCGGGGAAATCCGGGCATCATTACTATTTTTGGACAGAACACGGGAGCAGCAAGCGTTGGTCTCCAGATTTTGTCACCTAGAACTGTCAGTAAGTAGTTCAATCAATCACACAAGTCTGATTTAGTGACTTAGTGACCCAGACATGCACAACGAGATATCAGAATAAGAGTTCACTGTGTTATGTATTGTGTACAATAAAATGATTGAATTAAGAATTCATTTTGTTATGTAGTGTGTACAATGAGATGATTGAATTAAAAATAATTATTCACTCTGTTATGAAGTGCCTAATTGGACAATGATTATAGTTTTCTAATTTATCGCCTCTCAGACTGGTACAATGTGCATCTTATCTAGCTGAGGGGGACTCTACTTGGTGTGTCTCTTGTCTAGACTTCTTTTTTCAGTGTGTGGTTTTTTTTTTGTTTTGTTTTGTTTTTGTTTTTTTTTAAGTGAGATACGCCATGAAGTGTTACCCTTGCCAAAGATGCAGTTTGTGTTGTAAAGCTTTTAGGATCTTGTAGTGCTTATAACTGGATATTAACAGTAGATGTTAGAAACTGGAATACTGCTATGTATGGAGTTTTTTCCTTACTCGGAATTTATTTTCAGATCTTTTTCATCGTGCCATTATGCAGAGTGGTTCTGACAGAAGTGAATGGGCCATTATTAAATCAACTAGTGATGCTCAGAGTTACGCTGTGGAACTGGCTAATGAGCTTGGCTGTCCAACAGGAGACATGTTTAGATTAAAACAGTGTCTCACAGAGCACAGGTCATACGGAGAAATTGTTAATGCTTCGTCCAAAGTGAGATTAAAGGTAGGTGTATACGGAATATTTAGAAATCCTGTTTGGATGATACTTATAATATATTGTTTAACTTTGATTTTGAAAACAAGTTTCAAGTTATTTTCAGTAAATTCTAGTAAGAAAATTTTATCCATCTCTCAAATACTCAGCCTAATTGGATGTTAAATACTGTTTTTAAGTAGTGCAATAAAACATGTTAAAAAGGAATTCATTGAGATTCCTAAGAGTCACAGTTCACACCCCAACACTTCTTACAAGGTATAAACAACAGTACCTTGGTTACACAATATTAAGAATACACCTATGGAAACAAAACAATAAGAGCAATATTTAGATATTTAATTTTCATTTATTCTGACAATATTTTTGTTTTTGATTATAAAACAAAAATAGTTTCTAACATTAAAATCATACATGATTGATCTGGCAGAAGTAAAATAAGTGAAACAGAGAGAAATTTTCGTCTTTCTTCATTAAAACTTGGGAACAATATATATCTACATTTAATTTACATTAGAACATGTAGAATTTTTTTTGTTATTGTCTATAGATGTACATTGTAATTATTGTAGACAATTGTATGTACAATGTACCAGAATATGAGATAAGTTTTTTTAATTGGCATCTTGACTGAACACGTAAGACATGATTAGACTTCAAACACAGAAAGCATCCTGCTCCTGATACAAAAACCAAGGCCAGTAAAACTGCGCTTGGGATTCTAGAAATATTTATAACTGGGCTTGAGATTCTAGAAATATTTACAACTGGGCTTGGGATTCTAGAAATATTTATAACTGGGCTTGGGATTCTAGAAATATTTATAACTGGGCTTGGGATTCTAGAAATATTTAAAACTGGGCTTGGGATTCTAGAAATATTTAAAACTGGGCTTGGGATTCTAGAAATATTCACAATTGGGCTTGGGATTCTAGGAATATTACACTTAAGTCTCTCTGGCCATTGTTTATACTGTAGAATCCTTATTTTATATAAAAATTTCATATTGCAAAATGAATCGCATCAAATTGCAAGAACATGAATTCGCAAGTGGCCTGTTGATCAAGAGTTTTTACATGCATTTCAGCAATTATTTTTTCTCCCAAATGGTGCTTCTTGCTAAATTATGCAATAATGAATTCCTCACATATATTTAGAAATCTACAGTGACTTCCAGTTAAAATCATCCCAGAAGTGAAATGGAGTAATTGTCACATAATTAATTAAAAACAGTGGGAGACAATGTATAGAAGACGTGTAAGAAAATTCTTAAAGTGGTGTCATGTTCTCTTGGGACTTTTAAATTTCTCCTTGTTCTAGTAGAAAATTAAGCTATAGAGGCCTGAATAACTGGTAATCATAAAAATTTTGTGAAGACTGCTGAAATTATAGGAAACAAATTTTTACAACAAAATTGTAAAAATATAAAAAAAATCCTCTTCATTGTAATCACAGTCAAATTCCATAAGTAGATGTATCTAACTGTCCGTATTTTTAAGTCCTTGTCCTATTTCTTGCATAAAAACTACTTAATAACAAGGTTTGTTCAGTAAACATCCACTTTGTACTTTACAGCCTGGCTCGGTGGGAAATCCCTGGGGACCTGTTGTGGATGGGTCATTAGTAGGGACCGTTGGTGCATTTCTACCAGATAATCCAAAACTGATGAGAGAACTTGGTAACTTCAAAAGAATCGTAGTGATGGGAGGTCTCAATAAAGATGACGGCTCGCTATTTATCCGTGAGTATCATATTACTTGTCCCAAGAGTGTTAAGAAATAAATTTCATTTTTGAAAATACATGAAGGCGTGAACTGCAACACTTTGTACTGGTGTACTTCATTAACACGCTTCAAGAAAAATACGCTGGTGGGAAACATTGCTGCAGTTCATGGCCTTATGCATTTTTCAAGCTGAAATTTATTTTTTATATTTATATGCTACTAGTTTTTCATTTCTCAGAATTCCTAGCTGTTGAAATAGACATGCTATATTTATCTGTATTCATATGCACATTGCTTGCATTTGTCTGGCGATGGTTGTCATTGAAATATGTAGAGATATCAAAGACAACAACATTTGACATGTGAATATTTATTTCTGATTCATGGTAGTCTATAAATATAGACAGGTTAATATAGAAGTGTCAGGAACCTTGTAGAAATTATTTTGTGGTGGGAAAAAAAGATACCTAGATGTTTGTAACATTATTGAAGAATATTCTAAGCTGTTTAAAAAACGTTTCATTTGCTGGTAAAAGATAGCAATTGTATGCCTGTTATAACATGTACATACGTGTAGATTGCACTTGATTTCCTTGACAGCTAATTTGTCAACCCTTGACGAAGGTGTACAGAAAATCCAGTTTGACAATATCATTAACGAGTTCCTTAGTGACAGACGGGTGAAAGACAGTGTCACCAAAGAAGCCATGATATTCCAGTATACCTACTGGCCTCAGCCCCAGAACCAAACTATGATCCTGCGCCGGACGGTAGATGTGAGTTGTCTGCCCTTACACTGCCAACAAATTATCATTCTCAGTTTATAAAGTTGTTTTAATATGATAGATTTCTCGTGAAGAGCAGATGAAATTTATATTTTTACAGGTCCGAAATAATAAAAAAAAGGACATTCTGAAATACTGTATTGATTAAATGATAGACTGATTGTGTGATTAAATGGTAGAGTGATTGTGTGATTAAATGGTAGACTGATTGTGTGATTAAATGGTAGAGTGATTGTGTGATTAAATGGTAGACTGATTGTGTGATTAAATGGTAGACTGATTGTGTGATTAAATAGTAGAGTGATTGTGTGATTAAATGATAGACTGATTGTGTGATTAAATGGTAGAGTGATTGTGTGATGAAATGGTAGAGTGAATGTGTGATTAAATGGTAGACTGATTGTGTGATAAATGGTAGAGTGATTGTGCAATTAAATGATAGACTGATTGTGTGATTAAATGGTAGAGTGATTGTGTGATTAAATGGTAGTCTGATTGTGATTTTGTACTTTTAGATGATGTCAGACTACATGTTTGGTACAGGAATGAATGAAGCCATGAAGTGGCAGACAGTACATAACAAAACTTTCTTCTATGTCTTTAACTACTTTTCCTGGAATGATTATCTGCCTTATTACAGAGGTGTGTTTTTGCTTTGTTTTGTTTTTTACTATGCAGCCGTAACTTTGTATTTTTAACCTCCCAAGGCTTTTCGTCTTGCACTTCAAAAAATTGTTGTTTAAGGTAGCTGACTACGCCAAGGCTTATACTATTTCACAACATCACAAGATGGCGATTTGAATGTTTGGTGAAATTGTTTGTATCGATTGATTTGGTTGTCTATTAACATAGCTCAGTGGTTAAAGCATCGGGCTAGTGAACCGCAGATCCAGAGTTCAAATCCTCCAGAGGCTTTTATTTATATTCACTGAAATAAATTTTGGAAAATCATGTCCCCCCCCCCCCCCCCTAAATTTCATATTTTCTGCCTTTTTGATACATATGCTTAATATATGTCATCATATCTTTCATAATCAAATAATTTAGTGATATTTGAGAAACTCTTCCAAGGTATAGGTGAGTCAAGTTAAGAAATAAGTTTGATTTTTAAAAATACATGAGGATACAAACCGTGATGCTTCACGCTGGGTTATTTTATGAAGGGCATTAAGTCTTCATGAAAAACATGCAGGTGGGAAGCACCGCAGTTCATTTCCTTATGCATTTTCAAAAATGAATTTTATTTCTTATATTTACATTCCATTTTAATTTCTGTTGGAATTCTTAGTCATTAAAGTAGAAGTACTAAATTTATCAAGATTCATACACACATTGTTCAGAACTGCATCGCATTCATAAGGAAAGGCTATTATTGCAATTTGTAAAGATATCAAAGGCAAAAAAAAAAAAAAAAATCGTAATATAAATGTACTATGGTATGGACGTTGTTGTGTGGTGGTAACCTTCATATATAGTGCTTGTTCAATTTCACTTTTCCTAATGATGAGAATTTATCTCAATGTACTGATGATCGTTTTTATTTATGAAATACAGGGGTAGCACATGGCCAGGAACTGCAGTATATTTTTGGTTTCCCATTCATTAACCAGACCTACATTGACCTGCTGGGAATTTATCCCCGTCAGCAGTATGACTACGCAGACAGAAACATGAGTGAATACATGATGAGTCTTTGGACAAACTTCTCTTCTTATGGGTATGTTCACATCAGCTGGAAACATGTTGTACAGTCACACACACACACACACACACACACACACACACACACACACACACACACACACACACACACACATACTTTCAATTTCATGAGCACCTTGCTACGGTTTGTTTATTTATCACCTTGATGAAAAAAACAAGTGACATGATTATTTAGCATGTGTTGGAATCATTTTCTAACATGTATATTCAAGACAGTCAAACCTCGTTATCTCGAACATTGACGGATAAAGAATAGGTACATGTTCCAACTCACTTCAATATATCCATGGTATTCAAGATATTGATGTTTTCGATAGGTGAACTTCATTATTTACAATCAATGGTTCAACTGTACTTCATTATTTACAATCGATAGTTTGAATGTACTTCATTATTTACAATCGATAGTTCAACTATACTTTATTATTTACAATCGATAGTTTGAATGTAATTCATTATTTACAATCGATAGTTCAACTGTACATCATTATTTACAATCGATAGTTCAACTGTACTTCATTATTTACAATCGATAGTTCAACTGTACTTCATTATTTACAATCGATAGTTCAACTGTATTTCATTATTTACAAATCCAAGTAGATCCCAAGAGTTTTAAGATGATAAAAAACAGCATGCTTTGAAACCAGACATAACTGATGTAATTGTTATTTAACAACAAATTTTAGGCACAAAGTATGCAAGGTTTCTTATGTTACTAAGTTTGTAATGAATTTAAAAATGAATATTAAAGAGAATTTAAGGAACTAGAGGTATAATACTGGACACCTGTAAGAAAAGTCTCACTCTATGCATTTCTGTTCTTAGTGTTTATATTTTTAGGTAGTTGTTTTGTGGAAATTGATTTATGAAATTTTTGGTACACTTAATGCATGCATCATAAAATGGTTCAATAGCAGTGGCTGTAAATTAGAACCTTGCAGTAAGCCAATGATTAATTGTACATATACAGTGCCTGTAATTGCTACGCTCCTTTTTTTTCTGAAATCAAAATGAACATTACCTAACCTGCAGTCTCCAATTTACCTGTAGTTTTACATATTTGTGCACTTACAAGTATCTTTATCTTTATAATGTTATTTTCTTTGTCTAAATACTTTCATTAATGAGTAGATTACACTGGTTAGTAGATCTGAAAATGAAGGACCCTTTTTTTCCTTGCAGTGATCCTACTCCAAGACGATTTAATTTGAATTATTTTAAGAATGTGACGTGGCGAGAGTACAATCTTTACAACCACAGTTATTTCTACATCAGCAACTCCTCCGACAATTACACTAACTACAGACAGAAGGACTTTGGATTCTGGTCTACATATTTCCCACAACTGTCCTCTCGACCAGGAAGTAAGTCAGCCCCCCCCCCCCTTTTTTTACAATTCATCTTAATATGTACATGTGATTCTCTCTATAAAAAAAATAAATAAATAAATGATGATGATAATAGTAAACATTGAACTTTAAAAACCTTTCTAACTTATAAAGATTTGTCATACTGAAAGAAGCTGTTATTTCACACCAAATGTTACATAACAGAATAAATGTGTATACGCCATTGTCTCACTCTGACTGCAAGTGGTTGAACCTATTTGGAGTTCAGATGCTTTGTTTGGGTGTTCAAAATCTGACTACATTGTACTTGTTGATTTCACAGAGTATTCTATGTTTGCTTTTAAAGGAGTCCATTCAATGGCCTTGAATGAAAATTACAATAATTATCCAGAATATGTTGGTTGTGTATTGTCTAATGTCCCACTCAAGAATCTTTCACTCATATGGAGACATCACCATTGACAGTGAAGGCTGCAATATTTAGGCCTTTCCTCAGTGCTTATGTCTTTGAGCAGGGAGGGATCTTTATTGTACCAAATCGTGCAACACCTACTGTGACACGGGGCCTCAGTTTTTAGCTCACCTGAGCTGAAAGCTCAAGTGAGCTTTTCTGATCACCCATAGTCCATCGTCCATCTGTAAACTTTTCACATTTTTGACTTCGTCGACAGAACCACTGGGCCAATTTCAACCAAACTGGGCACAAATCATCCTTTGATCAAGGGGATTAAAGTTTGTTTAAATGAAGGGCAACAAGGGGAGATAATAGTGATAAAGCACTGACAAAATCTAAAAATCTTCTTTTCCAGAACCAGCTGGCCAATTTCAATGCAGCTTTGTAAAAATCATCTTTGGTTGATGGGAATTCAAGTTTGTTCAAATGAAGGGCCACACTCCCTTCAAAGAGGAGATAATCATAAAAATGCAAAAATATGGTGGGGTCATTTGAACCACTGGGCCAGAAAAGTTCAAATTTACATTTCAGCTTTCTGACATAGTGCAGGTTCAAGTTTGTTAAAATCATAAGCTTCAGGGGTAGGATGGGGCCACATTAGGGGATCGAAGTTTTACATGTGAATCTATATAGGGAAAATCTTTAAATATGGACCAAGGTGACTCAGGTGAGTGATGTGGCTCATGGGCCTCTTGTTGTGGTCTTACCTGAAGGACAACCCCATGTAGTCACCCCTTTTGACAAGCAATGGGTACCGAGGACCTGTTCTAACCAGTATTCTCACGGGATTCCAGAATATGTCTGATGAACATCTCTTTAATCAAAATATAACATTCCTGTAAGTGAAGCCCCACTTGGCTCATGTGATCATAATCTCTGAAATGTATGAATTATTTCTCCACTATGGAATAATATTTATACTTAGAAATAGGTATAAGCCAGCATTTGTTGAACTGAATTTAACAGTGACATTTTATGTGTAAAGTGAAGCTAGTTCTCTAAAATGTTTGAAAACTGATAACACATCCCATAACATGTTTCGTTTTGTATTGTAGGTACGGCCACTTCTGCTCCGTTAGTAGAGACCAATAAGAACTTCCAGACATCTACCTGGTCACTGACCGCCTTGTCATCACTGCTGGTCATCATTATCATCGCCTTGTGTATTGTTAATTACCGAAATAGACCCAAAGACTACTGAGAAAGATTACTGAGAAAGACTGGTCTTTTTCATAGTCCTTTAAAAACAAACCCAAAGACTACTGAGAAAGATTACTGAGAAAGACTGGTCTTTTTCATAGTCCTTTAAAAACAAACCCAAAGACTACTGAGAAAGATTACTGAGAAAGGCTGGTCATTTTCATAGTCCTTCAGAAATTGACAGAGAAGACTGAGATTGACAAACAAGCACAATGACAGAAGGGCTGTGCAGAGTCTGCAGGATATACTTATTTCATATTCACTTGAGAGTAATGAAATATGTCATCCAATCCGATATCATTGTTAGAATCTTTACTCTATCGGACAATGTATTTGTTGTTAAATGTATATAGTAGATTTGGACTAAGTACCAGTACAGTACGTACGTTATATGTTTACTGTGACCTATTTGTACATATCATAGACTGCTCGGTGGGTGAACATATCATTTTTAATTTTTATTACAGAATCAGCAATATTTACATATTCTTTTTTTTGGTGCAAATATATTTCACTTTTCGTAAACATTCCATCCTTCGGTGATGCAGTTTTTAAATTTTTTATTGTATACCATTAAATCAATTCATAAGATTTACACAGAGTGGTTTATTTTTATATGATGAAATTTGTGCATTGTTGTTATATGGTCCAATTTTCAGGGGAAATTGACGATGACACATGATGCATTGTATTAATACTGACTTTTTTGTGGTTGTGAATGTAAATTTTGATTTAGAATGAACATGTTATATTAATGAGTATACATATATGTTTACTTTGCTCACATAATTTTTATAAATATTGTGTTTGGTTGTTTACTTTAAAAGAAGACAAAATAACAAGTGCCATTTTATTACAAGTAGATTAACATGCACATTGATTCTGTGCTTGTAAGAGAGAGCGAGTTATAGAGAGACCGAGGTGTGTAAGATTCTATTAAATCCTGTTTATCTATATTCATCGTGAATTGGATATAGTACATTTAAGGTGGTCACTGGGAAAATATCTACATTTTACTTCTTAAATACTGTACCATCCTCTTTCATATATTTTTGATATTCACTTTTGTCAAAGAAAATTCTGGTTCATATATTCATATTTTTCACAAGGTCCTTATACACAATTATCATGTGACATGGATTTTTTAAATAACATAATCCTTTAGATCCTTCTCTCGGCTCACCTCATAACATTTCAATAGTGACATCAAATATCGAGATCTGTTTAGATTAAATAGGAGATCACAGACATCATATAATTGTTGAGATCTGTATATCTAGGACATTGATTAGGGAGTCACATGACACCAAAAAATGAATGTAGCTGTAAATGTTGATTTTATATATATATATATATATATATATATATATATATATATATATATATATATATATACTGCAAGCTTCAAATTATAGTAAAAAAAGACGTACAGCAAACCTTCAACCAACAGGGCTGCAAAAAACATTGCATTAATTATAACCAAATTTCATTATATCCGATATAATTTCATTATTTTCCTCTCATTCATAGGGGTTTAAATATCACTTTGTAATAACCTTGAATTCATTACAAGCACATTCATTATAAGCATGTTTTACTGTATGTCATCGAGTTGCCTATTTATTGACTGATTTTTGCGAGACATCATGCAGTCTGCATTTTCCATACTTTTTGAATATGGTGAACCCTGTGGCGACCTTAATTGTACACGTACTTAGGACACCAATTTGTGCACTTTATTTTTAACAAACAAAGCTTCATCAATTATTATTTAAATTTGAATGGTAATAGTTTTATCCTCAAAAGTGGGCAATGAGTGACGTTTGTTACTTGCGTCAAGCGGCGATATATTGCATCCTGAAATTCTAAAAGGATTGGTGTGTCCCACTTCATAAATGTGGACATTCCAGTCAAACTGTGTTTAGATGAAGTTGTTAGTATCTTTTGACTCATTGTTTGTGTTGACTATCTCCAAATTAGAACCTCAGTTAACGTTCCTCGTATACCTCGTTAAGCAGCGCGAAGTCTAAAGTATCTCTCTGTGAACCTCTGGCATGCTGAAGTAGACGTTTCTTTGCTGAAAAAATGTGTTTATTTCTTTATATTTACATTTTCTCTGTTTTTGCCTTAGATGTACATGTTTATACCATTTTTCAAATTGATTCTATGTACATGGTGAATTACTGTAGTTAATATACAGTTTGGGTTTCAAGGAAGCCCCGTCTCGGGGGTTGGGTTGGGAGGGATGAAATCCAATACTCAGTTATTTCTTCTGGAAATGAATGAACATGTTTACATGACTTTCACATACTGACTGTATCTAGGATGTTTGCAAAACATTCAACAGTCAATTGAATTACGATGATGAAGTTTTCATCACAGTAACTATCAACATGTCAAATATGACATGATAAAATCATAGTAATTATATCTGCTGTTTTTTTTGTTTTCTTTTTTTTTCATCTATATAATTATCAATTGTATTACATAGACTATGATAATTGATGTAATGTATGAGAGGGGAAGACCTATTTTGTGAATGATTATATGAATTAACACATGAATAAATTTTGTCATGTATAAATTGTATGCCGAGTTTCTAGTTGACCAGAATGAAAGGCTAAAGACTCAGGGATCTTCTTATCTACATTTCTGTGTGTCATTGATGTTGTTATTGGCCTTCTGTAAAGTTCCATTTCTGTACATGAGGAAGTAGGGTGGGTTTTTGAAAAAAAAATGCTACAGGATGTGAAAAATCCAAATCTTTATATAATGAGATTCCAGTTTAATCACACCAGCACCCTTGGAGTCAGGGTCACATTAGCAGTATAGAGGTGTTAAAGGTCTGATAAGAATATATAGGTGTTAGAGGTCTAGGTAAAAATATAAAGTAAAGTCATTATGATCAATATTTTCTTCTGTAGAATCACAAATTAAATAAGCAGTGCAGATTCAAATTCATTCAACCATAATCTCGGGGTGGGGTTAAGTTTGATATAGATGTACAGGGTGGGGTTAAGTTTGATATAGATGTACTGGGTGGGGTTAAGTTTGATATAGATGTACAGGGTGGGGTAAAGTTTGATATAGATGTACAGGGTAGGGTAAAGTTTGATATAGATGTACAGGGTGGGGTTAAGTTTGATATAGATATACTGGGTGGGGTTAAGTTTGATATAGATGTACTAGGTGGGGTTAAATTTGATATAGATGTACAGGGTGGGGTAAAGTTTGATATAGATGTACAGGGTGGGGTTAAGTTTGATATAGATGTACTGGGTGGGTTTAAGTTTGATATAGATGTACAGGGTGGGGTTAAGTTTGATATAGATGTACTAGGTGGGGGCTTAAGTTTAATATAGATGTACAGGGTGAGGCTTAAGTTTGATATAGATGTACAGGGTGGGGTTAAGTTTGATATAGATGTACTGGGTGGGGTTAAGTTTGATATAGATGTACAGGGTGGGGTTAAGTTTGATATAGATGTACAGGGTGGGGTTAAGTTTGATATAGATGTACTAGGTGGTTTTTTGTTTGTTTGTTTGTTTGTTTATAGCCGCCTGAGCAATTTTTCAGCTATCCGGCGGCTGTCACCATTACCGGTGACAGGGCTGCAAATTTAGGCCTATGCTCGGCACTCAGGGCCTTTGAGCAGGGAGGGATCTTTATCGTGCCACACCTACTGCGACACGGGACCTCGGTTTATACGGTCTCATCCGAAAGACCGGCACCCATGTCCCACAGTGGGATTCGAACCCCCGACTCAAGGATCTTCAAGCCCGACGCTCTAACCACTGCGCCACGCGGGCGGCTTGTACTAGGTGGGGTTAAGTTTGATATAGATGTACTGGGTGGGGTTAAGTTTGATATAGATGTACTGGGTGGGTTTAAGTTTGATATAGATGTACAGGGTGGGTTTAAGTTTGATATAGATGTACTAGGTGGGGGCTTAAGTTTGATATAGATGTACAGGGTGGGGGCTTAAGTTTGATATAGATGTACAGGGTGGGGTTATGTTTGATATAGATGTACAGGGTGAGGCTTAAGTTTGATATAGATGTACAGGGTGGGGTTAAGTTTGATATAGATGTACAGGGTGGGGTTAAGTTTGATATAGATGTACTAGGTGGGGTTAAGTTTGATAATAGATGTACTAGGTGGGGTTAAGTTTGATAATAGATGTACTGGGTGGGGTTAAGTTTGATATAGATGTACAGGGTGGGGTTAAGTTTGATATAGATGTACTAGGTGGGGTTAAGTTTGATATAGATGTACAGGGTGGGGTTAAGTTTGATATAGATGTACTAGGTGGGGGCTTAAGTTTGATATAGATGTACAGGGTGAGGCTTAAGTTTGATATAGATGTACAGGGTGGGGTTAAGTTTGATATAGATGTACTGGGTGGGGTTAAATTTGATATAGATGTACAGGGTGGGGTTAAGTTTGATATAGATGTACAGGGTGGGGTTAAGTTTGATATAGATGTACTAGGTGGGGTTAAGTTTGATATAGATGTACAGGGTGGGGTTAAATTTGATATAGATGTACTGGGTGGGGTTAAGTTTGATATAGATGTACAGGGTGGGGTTAAGTTTGATATAGATGTACTAGGTGGGGTTAAGTTTGATAATAGATGTACTGGGTGGGGTTAAGTTTGATATAGATGTACAGGGTGGGGTTAAGTTTGATATAGATGTACTAGGTGGGGTTAAGTTTGATATAGATGTACAGGGTGGGGTTAAGTTTGATATAGATGTACTAGGTGGGGTTAAGTTTGATAATAGATGTACTGGGTGGGGTTAAGTTTGATATAGATGTACAGGGTGGGGTTAAGTTTGATATAGATGTACAGGAAAATTCTTTGAAGATCTTGCCATTACAGTAAGGCCACAAAGCATCATCACGTAGTGTGGATTAAAGACTTGTGGGGCGATGATAAATTTACTAAAGGAGTACTTGTGATATCTAGCTTGTATTATAAGGATATAAAATCATTGGAAGCATGGGTTAATTTGTGAAACAGAGTATGATTCTTGTATTTACTCCATTCTGATATTTTGTAAATAGCTTGTCTGAACCAAAGTCCCAAGTAAACTTAATCAACAGAGGTGTTCTATTCAATGTAGTCCTGCTGGAGTGGTCCTTTGTGGGAGGTATTGTGGTACTGCTGGAGTGGTACCTTGTGGGAGGTATTGTGGTACTGCTGGAGTGGTACTTCTGTGGGAGGTATTGTGGTACTGCTGGAGTGGTACTTCTGTGGGAGGTATTGTAGTTCTGCTGGAGTGATACCTCTGTGGGGATTTTGTGGTACATGTAATGCTGAGTGGTACTCAACTGAGGGGGGAGGTATTGTGGTACAACTGTGGGGTATATTGTGGTACCACTATGGGGTATATTGTTGTAGTGCTGCGAGGGTATTGTAATACTGCTGTGGGAGGATTGTGATACTGCTGTGGGAGGATTGTAGTACTCCTGTGGTGGTACAGTGGTACTGCTGTGGGGGTATTGTGGTACTGCTCTGGGGGTACAGTGGTACTGCTGTGGGGGTACAGTGGTACTGCTGTGGGGGTATTGTGGTACAATTTGGAAAAAGGGCTGTTCAATCGTTAAGTAAAAAGATGAAGACAACGAACAGTCATCCATCTCATAAAGTCTATAAGGAATACTAGATAAAGAGCAGGGTAAACTCGGGATCCAGGAAATAGAAGTACCCGTTGGGATCTGGTGTTTAAAAGGATTAAGAATCCCCTATTGACCGGTCACGCCCACCGTCAAGCCTCTATCTGAATCAGGAAAACCGTGCAATCCGAAGTCAAAATCAGTGTGTTGAGAACGGGCTAAGAATTGGTATAAATCATGTCAAACAACATAACTAATAATAATGATATCCTTTATTTATGCAGGATTACACAATTAGTTATACAAACTAAAATACATTGCGGCCCTTTCTTTAATATACATACATATCGAGAACATATATCATAAAACAGGGAAATATCATAGATAATTCTACCTTCAACAAGATATCTAATCACAAAGCAGATGTGGAAGACTGTATTGTCATTTATATCGAGTTCAGTGGGATACATCGAATCAACATATGTTGTTAATAGATGAAACGTGGTCCATGTATCTAGATGTTGAGTTGAAGACCCCCACAAGATATTTTGTATTTCCTTCTTCGATTTTTGTTGAAGAAGCAACTGATTTCATTTCAGAAACGTTTTGTAATTTCAAATTTGACAAAAGTTATTTAGAAATGTTTGGAATCCACATTTGATTTACACCATTTGAGACATATGTTGTGGAGCACTGCCTTTGAAGTGTCTCCGTCATAGATGTTAATATTTTCGTGAGGTCGACAGGGGACGCAAACTCCTTCTAGTTCCCTGATTCCACCTCTAATATATCCAGAGGTCCGTGTCTAGTTCCCTGATTCCACCTCTAATATATCCAGAGGTCCGTGTCTAGTTCCCTGATTCCACCTCTAATATATCCAGAGGTCCGTGTCTAGTTCCCTGATTCCACCTCTAATATATCCAGAGGTCCGTGTCTAGTTCCCTGATTCCACCTCTAATATATCCAGAGGTCCGTGTCTGCCTAACTCTCTATTTTGTATTCCTGATAGGAGATTTCAGATTGTAGTACTGCTGTGGTGGTACAGTGGTACTGCTGTGGGGGTACAGTGGTACTGCTGTGGGGGTATTGTGGTACTGCTGTGGGGGTATTGTAGTACTGCTCTTCACCTATCTTCACCTTTTGCTTATCCCGACAACATCTATTCCCTTGTTGGTAAATGTAAATTTTAGGAACTGGGATATCTTAATATTGTAAATATTTCCGATTTTTATTTATCAATTGATGTATTGATGATGATGCAGTTTGTTTGGGGGGCCCCAATGCTTTAATTGATTTCATCGTTGGTATATTTTAAGGTCTTTTCTCAGTTAAAAACGAGGACTGTGTCGATATGTAATGTGTATTATACCACAGAGCGATAATGCTTTTCGTGGATAATGATACTCGTGAATAGCTCTATTCAATACCTTTCCAATGGTATAAACACGAACCTTCAGCTCCACATAGTTTTAAACTTATAGTCATTGAAATAGAGCCAGTCGTTGACTACTGTTGTAAAAAAAAGGGTTGGGAAACGGGTTGAGAATATTGAAGAAATCAGAGCTTATAAAAAGTTCGCACAAAATTCGGTCATTCAGTAATACAGATTTTGCTGAACTGGATGAAGTTTATGGGTCTGATAAGGTATCTTATGAGACAGTTCGTAGGTGGGGAAAGAAATTTCTGACTGGCACAGAGTCCGTCAAGGATACAGCAAATTCTGGCCGACCTGTGACTGTAACAGGCAAGACAAATGTCTCAAAAGTCATGGAAATAATAGAAAGTGATGGCAGGTATACGATACGCGATATTACAAAACTGTTGGCATATCGCTATCGTGGTAAATTTCATTTTGAAGCGTATTTTGAAAGTACGAAAGATTTCTGCCAGATGGCTACTGCACATATTGATAGATGACCAAATACGAGTACAAGTACAAACCGCTTAGCAATTGCTCAAAATGTTTCCCAAATTCAATAAAAGACAATTTGTAAACATTGTTACTGGTGACGAAACATGGGTTCACTATTTCGAACCAGTAAGAAAAATTGGAAACAAAATATGGCTAACTATATAAAACACAGTAGAAGGTAGTTTCCAAAAGAACCATAAGCACAAAAAATGTTCTTTATTGTATATTCTTCTCATGTGATGGTTTAGCAGTACAAATTCCGGTGTCAAAAGGTAAACGTGTTACAGCTCGTTATTACCGAGATGTAATGCTAAAACAGCTCAAGAAATTTTATCATAAACGACGCCCTGTGTCATGATTTAGGCATGTTCGTGTAATTCATGTTAATGCACTATCACAGAAGTCTTAGCTTGTGAAGCAATTTTTGAAGTCGGAAAAGGTTACCGTCTTGCCATTCCCACCATACTCTCCAAATCTAGCCCCATGCAACTTTTTCCCTTTTTACAAAGATTAAAAAGTTCCTATCTGGCCGCCGTTACAAGTCCCGACAAGCCCTTGGCTCAGCCATCAGTCAGTGCCTCATAGGTCTACCTAAATCAGCGTACCGTGACGCATTTCAGAAATGGACTTAGAGATTATAATTATGTATTTCAAACCGCGGAGAATTCTTTGAAGGGATGTAATGTTCATTTCACTATTTGCTTCGAATGCTTTTGAGATACAATACACATTACACATCGATCAACCCTCGTACATTTGCTGTATCAAGTATAAATTCATTTCAAATACTGAGCGGAGTACAGTTTTCCTGATGAAGTACCTAGCCACAACTGACCGTTTTTATCGACAGCGGTCGAGATGATGGGTCCAATACCAGTGTCTATTTTATGCATGAACTCCAAATTTGGGTCAATTATCATGAGTTCTGTGTTTGATGCCAGGATGACATTTCCAAGATTGTCCACTGAAGCACTCGCTGAATACACATTTTGGATGCATACTCTGTTCACTTTCTTTGAGGAAATTGTTTCACCATTCAATGGAATCATCGCAGAATCATTGGTGCGAAGAGCGATTATTTGACCATTAAGTGAAATAATGTGGTTAATGTTATCATTTTCTTTTTCTGTATGGGATATCCCTTCAACCTCTCCACTCATACCGAGTTTAATGATAAAATAACTCCTGGGAGATGCTCCCATGGAATATCCAACGACAAATATTGTTTCATTTTCGCAGAGAATTCCACACAGTTTTGTAGCATATGATGAGAGATCGGCTAGTACCCGACTGTTTCCATCTCGAGATATCATCGTTATGACAGGTTTTGAACCCCCGCTATATCCTTGTGTTTCCAGGAGGTCGCCTGCGGGAGTGCAACAGTTAAACACTGGACTATGATCTAAATCAATTGTACGGAGGACTTCGCCTGAAATGTTTAGCAGCTGAACGCGTCCTCCCAAATGATTCACCCATATTAAATTATCATTCGATACACTGATTCCATGAATATTTGACATTTCACTCGCTTCAGGATAAACCCTTGCATCAATTTTCTTCAAAAACAGGGTGGGAAAATATGTTGATGTTGACCTTTTCCTTGATGGCAGTAGAGTATTATCTGTTTTTCTCACCAATTTCCGTTCCGTTCTCCTTGATTTCTGTTGAATCATCTTTGCTTTGGAAATTCTGCAGTGTTTAGCTTCAGTGTTTCGTTGATTATTTGAATGAAGTTGTGCCTTTTTACTTCGTTTAGAGTTCATTAAGGCTTGAACTCTACTTTGTTTTCGTGTTTTTGGTTTTTGGTTCGATGTGCCAGATAAGATTTCTTTCTTTGACGCTTTTGAAGTTAACATTGGTTTTGGGGTCCCTTGTAATATCCTCTTCTTTCCACATTTAGGAGTTTCATACAGGGTCCTTTGTTTCCTATCTTGCTCTCTTTTAGTGGGTTTTAGTTTTGATAAATGTTGTCGTTTGACTTGGGTCTTCTGTATTGGTGGTGGATTTGGATCTGACGTTTTTCTCTTGCTGATCTGATCGTTCTTCATAGATAATCGAGTCAAGCGCTTTGTTCCCACTGACTGGATTTTCGAATTGATCTTTCCCCCCAGTGCGTGTTTGAGAACTCTTCCCTTATTTCGAATGCTAGGTCGTGGTTGTATTCTTTTCGATTGATCTATTTTGGTGTGCTGCATTTTTGGTCCCCCTGCTGGTATTGCGTGTTGCATGCTCGTTCTTTGGACATCACTTTTTAAGCATCTTCTTTTGGTGTTCTCATTCACCATGCTCATGCCTGAAAATTGATTTTAAAAAAACACGAGATCTATGGTTCAATTGAACTTCAATTATTTGCATTTTGCTTCAGTGACGGTTCAATATAGTACATATAATGTATCTGTTTGTAGGCACACCAGTAAGAAAATTACCAACAAAACTCCCCGTTGAATTTTACAGATCTTTTTATGAAAGATAAAATGTAGAATAGTTTATTAGTATCAAGGAAACAAAACTTTACTAGTAATTCTCTCCTGATCATAAAATAAAATATCAACCTGATGCGAAATGGTCTCATGATAATTATCTGAGAATAATTACCAGAAAATATATCAGAATCGCAAATCCTAATAGTTTTAAATTAAGGATTTGAAAGGTATATTCGCCGTATTAAATACTATTTTCTTCGACATTAGATTGGTCAGCATTATAAATTATAAAAAATACTATTTAACAATTTAGACCAATTATCCACTGATGTCAAAGGAATAGGAGTGACGTTTATGGTAGATGTACACAAGCGTACAAAATACAGTATTATTAGAAACGTCATATTTTATTGAAGATAGATGCTATCGCCAAACTAATGCCAACTTTATGACAAACGAGATGATTACAACTTCTCAAATTTATGTGGCAATATTCCATTATCACTGGCATGTGATGCTCATGTCTCTCTTGTGTATGATTAGTTTTTAAAATGAGGCAAGCAGTAACAGGGCTCACGGCGGGTGTGACCATTTGACAGGAGATGCTTACTCCTCCTAAGCACCCGATCCAACCCTGGTATATCCAGGGGTCCGTGTTTGTCTAACTCTTAATTTTGTATTCGTGAAAGGATTGATGAGATTGATCACTGTTCGTTATCTTCATCATGGGAGATGAAGATTTCCTTTACAGTATGTAGTCGTACTAAATAATGATTAACTTTTAAGTTCCTTTCTATATATGATTGATTGATTGATTATTTATTGCTTTCCGCCACACTCAACAATTTTTCAGTTATCTGGTGGCATCCAGTTTTTGTTGGTGGAGGAGAGAACCCAGATACAATGTACCTGGGAAGACACCACCGACCTTCCGCAAGAAAACTGGCAAACTTGCTCACATAACGCCGCGGCCGAGATTCGAACACACGCCGACAGAGGTGAGAGGCTTTGTGATTTTGAGTCCGATGCTCTAACCACTCGGCCACGGAGGCCCCTTCTATATATGAAAGGGGTTCTCTGTACGGGTTTCGTTCGATTGTCTTTTATTGCTAAACGTGTCCAACGAACAGACTCCAGGGAATCTGCACTTTCACGTCGCCGTGTAATGCGACGCCACGTGATCATAACATATTTTGAAATGTGGCTTTTACTATCCGACTCGGAGAAGAAATTATAAAGAAATACGAATTTAGTCTGATTAGTTTTAATCCGATGGAGGTGAATTGCATAATTTACATAAAGTGTATAATATATTGGTCGATATAGAACACGTTTTTCAAACATCAAAGCATCTATAGGTTTAATATAGCACATATGTGACAACCTAATATTATCTCGCATCTACAGGATCTTTTTGCAAAATAAAAATGAAATGAAGTCCTAATTTCGATGGTTCTTTTTAAATGTAAATTAAAAAAACACCATGTCAGTGGTTTTATTCACCTTGATCAGTTTGCTCAGATTCATATTTCCTTTTCCGTAAATTATACGACATCCCGATTGGTTCACTCAGCACCAAAAGAGTGTTGTCTTTACGTGTAGCTCTACTGGTTCGTCTTCCCTGTCTCTTCATGTCGGCACTGACTGTAAAATACATTCCCTTCATGTCATGTATTGATGAATTATTGATACTTAAAGCAGACATGGGTTCTGGGGGATTCGCGGGCTCAGATCCCTATCCCTTTAATATGGTTACAGGGGTACACCGGAAACAGCACGAATTACGTCCGTCACACACTGATCAACTGAGAAAAATGACGGACAGAACTTGAAGCCACAAAATTTCCAGCTCACTTCAAACGGAAACACACACAGAGAGAGAGAGAGAGAGAGAGAGAGAGAGAGAGAGAGAGGAGACATCTTTCAAATTTCTAGGGCGTATATAATTGAAGATCTACAGGTAATTGAAGACCTACGGAAGACGGACAAAAGTAAGGACTACAAAGACCAAAACTATGACTTTCTGGTTAAGCATGTTAAAATATCTAATAAATACAAAAACGTTTGATAAAGTAAGTTTTAAAGTGTATTTTTAAAGCTTGGTATGAAGAACTTTTTTTCACTTCGAAGAACGATAACTCGGATAAATATGTCATACATACAAAGTAGCTGTTCACTTGATAATACTTTCTTTTCTTTTATTTTATTTATTTAATTTTGTAACAAGATCAGAAAAAAGTTTTAAAGCAATATAAGCTGTCAAAATTGTTATTTTGGGGTCCCTAAAATTTAATCGAAATTTTGTAACATCTACCTTCTAATACCTGATTTTATCGATTAAACTTTTGACATGTTGTATTTTTTGTATTAAATGTAAAAATTGTTCGACAGTTGAAATTAAGTCTTCCCGTACCTTAATTTTTCCGACATTATTTCCGTATGGAATGACCTAAAGTTGAACTCATTCGGCAAAATCAAATGCGCAAGCACAATATTTCCGGTAAGCACGAAAGATGTCTGACACGAAAGGTTCGAAGCGAGGGAGAAAGCTGACTTTGACTGATTCGGGACGAAAAAGATATAAAAACATATAACATCGTTAACAATGCCAAAATAATGATGGTAACCAGAATTTTATCTCACCTCGCCGTCCATATCTTAATGACCCGGATACAACCGATCCACCCCGATCAGCATCAGAATCATTCGTGTCAACATCGGTTATCTTCGGGATTGTCGCCGACGATTAATCAGCTGCCGTTGTTAGGGTCAAACGGAATGTTGAGGAATATATTTTTCATCACGTAAAGGTGTGTAAACGATGCATAAGAGAGGAAATTCGATGCAGTTCTTTTTTTCAATCATATCAACGTTCATTTAACCTCTTTTAATGCCACTATAAAAAATTGCAATTTTGGCAGCTTATATTGCTTTAAGATTGTATATTAAAGTTTGTATTAGGTCTTCAAAGTGAAAAACGTTTCCCACATCGAGCTTTAAAACCTCACTTCATTAAACTTTTTAAAGTTTATTAGATGTTTAAAACATGCTTTATCAGAAAATCATATTAGTTTTAATGTATATAGCCTGCATTTTTGTAGATCTTCATATACCTGTGGGTCTACAAATAGACAGGGCGAAATTTGTGAAGCCGCGTAGACAGCCTGTAGTTGTAGTAAGATATTGTACATAGTATAGTACAACATTCTGAAATGGTGAGAGAACTGGCTTGAGAGTTTAGATATACCATCAAATGCTTTACCGTCAAACATTAGGATAAAGGCAAATCTCTTATCTCATTCCCTATTATAAAACAGGGATCATTTCACTTTTATCACCAGCTGATTTAGGGGGCGGGGTATAGTCACGTAGTCTACATATTCTATAAATAGCCATGATGACCGAGGTATTTAGATAGGTATACAAACCGTGAATGTCTTGACAAATAACATTTAACCCCACAGTCTGATGATTAGTGTCCAAACACTTCTAACATCAGCATGCACGCACCAGTCACACCGTGGTACAAAACAAGTTTGAATATTAGTAACACTACTGTCACAGTACCGCACCATTAACGTGTGTAAACACGATAGGTATACCAGACCAGTCAACTCGTCACCAGGGAAATTCGGCTCCTGGTAAATTCGGCACCTCGTTAACTCGGCACGAAATTGAATGTTTATTAATACTAACAACTGGTTCTGATGACGTGTTTGTTCAGTTAAAGTTATCAACTGAGGGTCCTGACCTAACCTTTCTGTGTAATAAAACCCGATCTGCCTAGCTTGCAGTATTGTAATGTCTTGTTTAAATAAAACACAGTAAAAAGTCAGAGCTTGAGATGATCACATCACACTCGGCATCTAGTTAACTCGCTACCTGTTAATGAATAGTAAGAAATAATACGAATGATGAAAAGTATTTCTAGATTGTTATCTTCATAACTGTTATTTACCAGTCTTCAAGGTTAAACAAGGTCATTTTTGATGCCTCATATTTTCAAAAGGAATATTTTGGGGTAATGAAACTTAGGTCAAAACTCATTATAGCCGCCGTCTAACCTGCACATTTGCAAAATTTATTTTGATTTATAGTAATTTTAAAATATACTATTTTGATTCCATCATATTTCTGGTGTTAATGTGTACAAACAATGCACACATAAGTAAAGGACAAGAAAAGTCTGTGAGTGTTAGAAAAAACATCAAATTTCTGTGGAGAATGTATAACTGCTAATATTCACCAGGGATTTAATGTATTTTTCTGAAATAGCAATATACATAGGTAGACAGTGTGTAACAGAGTCACTTTTGTAGGTATTGCTCATAAAGAGGTCAATAAAAACTCACCAGGGTAGTGGAATTCTCCCAAGTGATTGATTGCGCAGACCTATCATTGTATCATGCATTCATATCTACATACACATGATTTACCTAATCATGTCTACCTTTGATAAAGATCATTTAACACATGTATCAATATTGAAGTTTGACACGGATGGTACGAGTAATGGTTTTGAAGATTATGGTTCTTTAGTTTCTTACTAAATCTCTGCTTTCCAAATCAATGACAGATTTTGGTGAACTTTTACATGCAAGGACAGTTCAACTACTATATTTACCGTGAATTAAAAATTCTATGTATTTGATCCTCATGCATAAAGGTAAACAAATCACTAGATTTTAAAACTACTCATCATAAATGAATTTAAAAAGCATAACAAGAATCAAATGGGTTTTATAAGACTAATTACATGAAATGATCATGCTGGTCCTCTGACTAGCAAAGACTCTATCGACAGAACTTATTACCAACATCTTGATTCTATAGAAGAATGAAAAAGAATTTCCGGGTAACACTGATACAAAATATCAAAATACCTGCCGGCTTCACATATCAATTTATATTTCCAATATATGTTTCTACCTTGCACAGTCAGTAATTTTAGGAGGTATACCACGTCGTAATGTCTGACTACCTTTTAAAACATCAATGAAAATATAAATATCAGCAATACTCTATATTCCCTTTATACGTTATTTCTTGTCTGCGTAGCTCAATCGGTTAACCTGTTATGTTCAGCAAGGATTCTATCATTTTTTTTTCAATTTAATTTCTACTATAACTGCATGTTTTTACTGCCTTGCTAGTGAGTTTGCATTTTTGGTGATCTCTCTCTCTCTCTCTCTCTCTCTCTCTGTGTGTGTTCATCACGCACGTTAAGCAACAGCGGGTGTGTTCAGACATGGTTTCCTTCGGTGGCGACGACGACTGTTGTCAAGAATGGCGGGTGCCGTTCTTGCAGAGGTGCCGAACAATCAGAAAGGACCCATGATATGCTTCGGGATGAAGATTTCCTGACTGGGGGGAAGTGTAGCGGACAGTATCTAAGGAACTTCTACTTCCTCACTACTAAGCTAGCCTTTCTAATCATGTGTTAGATCTGTCTCTAGATCAATCTCTTGATTACACAAGGAAAACAACGGCAAACATCTTCAGACCGGTATACGGTACAGATGTAAAGAACACAAATGATTAAATTCACTGACAAAATCAATAGCTTGACTATTACTTAAAGTCTATTTTCAGTAAGACGTAATCTTCGTCCGCTCTTCCATATTATCACCTCGCCCTACCCTGTATTGTTTTAAGGGTTTAAGCACTAAATACATAAGAATTCTACAGGGAAGTATAGACAAAGTGATTCTACAGGGAAGTAAAGACATAGTGTTCTACAGGGAAGTATAGACAGTAATTCTACAGGGATCTAAAGACTATGGCTAACAAACAGTCTTAACAGATATAATGAGTAAAATTCCCCTGGGTTCTCTCCAGTTCTCTGTTTAGTAGAACCGGAAGAAACAAAGGTGTGTACATTTGAAGAAGAAATCTGCAGTCGTTTTCGTATAACTATAAAATCTTATTTGTATTTAGATATTTCAGTCGGGAAATTTCCACGATCATGTTCGGAACAAATCCATTCTGATATACAATGTTTCCATGTTATACACTGTTGCCTACTAGAAAAAAAATCACATCTTCATTTTATCAACCCAATCTGCAAAGTATACCAGAGGTGCCTAGGAGGAGTAAGAATGCCCTGTCGACCGGTCACACCCGCCCTGAGCCGCATACCTTCATCAGGTAAACGAAATAATCCTCAGTCAGAAACAGCTGGTTAAGAACGGCCTAACAATTGGTATGAAGCACGTCAGACAGCATTTGACCTATTGGAAAGTTGTCCTGGCAAACTAGATCGTTATAGCGACCACAGAATTTGCGAAATGCTGACTTAAGACGAGACTGTGCAAACCCCTGTAACATGATCCATTTTTGTCAATAGCTTGCCTCGATTTATCAACTGGAATATTGATATATTGATAAGGGAAATTGACGATGGACAAATTGAAATCATCTCGTTTATCATAAAAAGTTGAGATGCCAGTTTGCCGTCAGCATCTATTTCCAATTAAGCACCAAAGTGTGAAGTACATGAGGAAGACTATGTGATGTGCAACTTACCAGGAAGTGGAATTTGTACATAGACATATAGGAAAACTTTTTAAAAACTCAACACCACATGGACATAATTTTTCCAATTTCTCATTCTTACTCAAAGCATCCTCATGCAGTGTGATAAAAAACCCACGGCGGAACAATAAGGGGCGGGGATATGGTGGTTCTGCTGGAGTGGTATTCCTATGGCGTGGGGATTGTGGTTTTCCTGTTGGGGTGATGAGATGACATTGTATGTAGTGTCATCTATACGTGTTTTTGCTGTCATTCCTAGAGATAAATATTTCCGTCATAGTCCAATCACTTTCTGTAGCGAACTACACATTCTCTTGTTTTTTAGACATGGAAATCTCACAATCTTTTCAAATTCATATTAACCGGGTGTTGAGAAACATAACGATTTTCTGTAATCTCCTAACAATTCACTTAGCTTTGTGCCTTGCATTAAAAGAGTATTTGGAAAATGGTCCACTGACACATATATACAGTGATGTTATTTACATTCGTTATTAGTGTCATATGCTCTCGGTTTTAAAGAAATACAACAGCTTTTCACGAGCACCCTCACGTCAGTGTGTTGTCACACTGACCCATCCTCATCGCATGTAAACAATCTCATGTGAAAGTACAAGCAATGACAATTGTTGCAGGCTCAAAGTGATATTCTAAACATGGACACAGGGGGATTACGCTCACTACAGCTAACGCTAAAACTGATTTTTATGGTGTAAATACACTGTACTTTAAATCTGAGACTCCAATGCCATGTTAAGTCTTCAAGATCTTGATATTTTCAATAATATCAAGTTTTTAATAACAGTCGGTATATTGAGAAAAAGATGAGCAAAATGTCAAAACAAAAGTTCTTTCTTCACTCTGTCAAGCTTAAATTCATTTCAAGTACTGAGCGGAGTAGAGTCTTCCTGCTGATGAAGTACCTAGCCACAACTGACCGTTTTTATCGACAGCGGTCGAGATGATAGGCCCAATACCAGTGTCTATTTTATGCATGAACTCCAGACTTGGGTCAATTATCATGAGTTCTGTGTTTGATGCCAGGATGACATTTCCAAGATTGTCCACTGAAGCACTCGCTGAATACATATTTTGGATGCATACTCTGTTCACTTTCTTTGAGGAAATTGTTTCACCATTCAATGGAATCATCGCAGTATCACTGGTGCGGAGAGCGAGTATTTGACCATTAAGTGAAATGATGTAATTTATGTTATCAATTGCTTTATACGTCTTGCATATCCCTTCAACTTCTCCACTCAGACTGAGTTTAATAATACAATAACTCCTGGAAGATGCTCCCATGGAATATCCAACGACAAATATTGTTTCATTTTCGCAGAGAATTCCACACAGGTTTGTAGCATATGATGAGAGATCGGCTAGTACCCGACTGTTTCCATCTCGAGATATCATCGTTATGACAGGTTTTGAACCCCCGCTGTATCCTTGTGTTTCCAGGAGGTCTCCTGAGGGTGTGCAACAGTTACACACTGGACTATGGTCTAAATCAATTGTACGGAGGACTTCGCCTGAAATGTTCAGCAGCTGAACGCGTCCTCCCAAATGATTTACCCATATTAAATTGTCATTCGATACACAGATTCCATGTATGCTTGACATATGACTCGATTCCGGATACAACCTTGCATCAATTTTCGTCAAAAACAAGGTGGAAAAATATGTTGATGGTGATCTTTTTGTTGATAGCAATAGAGAATTATCTGTTTTTGTCACCAATTTCCGTTCCGTTTTCCTGGATTTCTTTTGGATCATCTTTGCTTTGGAAATTCTGCAGTGTTTAGCTTCAGTGCTTCGTTGATTATTTGAATGAAGTTGAGGCTCTTTATTTCGTTTAGAGTTCTTTAAGACTTGAACTGTACTTTGTTTACGCGTTTTTGGTTTTTGGTTCGATGTGCCAGATAAGATTTCATTCTTTGACGCTTTTGAAGTTAACATTGGTTTTGGGGTCCCTTGTAATATCCTCTTCTTTCCACGTTTAGGGGTTTCATACAGGGTCCTTTGTTTCCTATCTTGCTCTCTTTTAGTGGGTTTTAGTCTTGATAAATGTTGTCGTTTGACTTGGGTCTTCTGCATTGGTGGTGGATTTGGATCTGACGTTTTTCTCTTGCTGATCTGATCGTTCTTCATAGATAGTCGAGTCCCGCGCTTTGTTCCCACTGACCGGATTTTCGAATTGATCTTTTCCCCCAGTGCGTGTTTGAGAACTGTTCCTTTAGGTCGTGGTTGTATTCCTTTCGATTGATCTATTTTGGTGTGCTGCATTTTTGGTCCCCCTGCTGGTATTGCGTGTTGCATGCTCGTTCTTTGGACATCACTTTTTAAGCATCTTCTCTTGGTGTTGTCATTCACCATGCTCATGACTGAAAATTGATTTAAAAAACACGAGATCTATGGTTTAATTGTCTGTATGATACCACGTACTATTTTTGATAGTTCATAATCTTGAAACTTCAAGATAACAATTTAAGAAGGAACATATTACACGTGCATAATTATGCACAAGGAGAAGTTTGTTGATGAAGTGTTTAAATCTTTTAGCCATTGTAATGTTGTATGTGCTCACTGAATTCCCTCCCCTGGTGTGATTTCATGAAAAGAACTATATTTCACCTGTGTCATATATTTTTTCACAGACAAAAATATAGTTTCGTTACGTATGATATCGGGCGATTTTGAACTTAATTATTTGCATTTTGCTTAGGAGTGACGTTTATGGTTGATGTACACAAGCGTGCAAAACACAGTGTTATTAGAAACGTCATATTTATAGATGCGATCGCCAAACTAATGCCAACTTTATGACACACGGGATAATTACAACTTCTCATATTTATGTGGCAATATTCCATTATCACTGGCATGTGATGCTCATGTCTCTCAGCTGATGCCATACGCAAGAGTTTGTGGTGTGTATGATTAGTTTTTAAACTGAGGCAGGCAGTAACAGGATGATGTTACAGGCGCTTCAACCTATCACTGGGTCAAATGTTGTACGGCGTGTTTCATACCAATTGTTAGGCCGTTCTTATACACTGATTTTGACTACGGATTACTTCGTTATTTGATCTAGATATAGGGCTCACGGTGGGTGTGACCATTTGACAGGAGATGCTTACTCCTCCTAAGCACCCGATCCAACCCTGGTATATCCAGGGGTCCGTGTTTGTCTAACTCTTAATTTTGTATTCGTGAAAGGATTGATGAGATTGATCACTGTTCGTTATCTTCATCATGGGAGATGAAGATTTCCTTTACAGTATGTAGTCGTACTAAATAATGATTAACTTTTAAGTCCCTTTCTATATATGAAAGGGGTTCTCTGTACGGGTTTCGTTCGATTGTCTTTTATTGCTAAATGTGTCCAACGAACAGACTCCGGGGAATCTGCACTTTCACGTCGCCGTGTAATGCGACGCCACGTGATCATAACATATTTTGAAATGTGGCTTTCACTATCCGACTTGGAGAAGAAATTATAAAGAAATACGAATTTAGCCTGATTACTTTTTAATCCGATGGAGGTGAATTGCATAATTTACATAAAGTGTATAACATATTGGTCGATATAAAAAATGTTTTTCAAACATCAAAGCATATGTAGGTTTAATATAGCACATATGTGACAACCTAATATTATCTCGCATCGACAGGATCTTTTTGCAAAATAAAAATAAAATGAAGTCCTAATTTCGATGGTTCTTTTTAAATGTAAATTAAAAAAACACCATGTCAGTGGTTTTATTCACCTTGATCAGTTTGCTCAGATTCATATTTCCTTTTCCGTAAATTATACGACATCCCGATTGGTTCACTCAGCACCAAAAGAGTGTTGTCTTTACGTGTAGCTCTACTGGTTCGTCTTCCCTGTCTCTTCATGTCGGCACTGACTGTAAAATACATTCCCTTCATGTCATGTATTGATGAATTATTGATACTTAAAGCAGATATGGGTTCTGGGGGATTCGCGGGCTCAGATCCCTATCCCTTTAATATGGTTACAGGGGTACACCGGAAACAGCACGAATTACGTCCGTCACACACTGATCAACTGAGAAAAATGACGGACAGAACTTGAAGCCACAAAATTTCCAGCTCACTTCAAACGGAAACACAGAGAGAGAGAGAGAGAGAGAGAGAGAGAGAGAGGAGACATGTTTCAAATTTCTAGGGCGTATATAATTGAAAATCTACAGGTAATTGAAGACCTACGGAAGACGGACAAAAGTAAGGACTACAAAGACCAAAACTATGACTTTCTGGTTAAGCATGTTAAAATATCTAATAAATACAAAAACGTTTGATAAAGTAAGTTTTAAAGTGTATTTTTAAAGCTTGGTATGAAGAACTTTTTTTCACTTCGAAGAACGATAACTCGGATAAATATGTCATACATACAAAGTAGCTGTTCACTTGATAATACTTTCTTTTCTTTTATTTTATTTATTTAATTTTGTAACAAGATCAGAAAAAAGTTTTAAAGCAATATAAGCTGTCAAAATTGTTATTTTGGGGTCCCTAAAATTTAATCGAAATTTTGTAACATCTACCTTCTAATACCTGATTTTATCGATTAAACTTTTGACATGTTGTATTTTTTGTATTAAATGTAAAAATTGTTCGACAGTTGAAATTAAGTCTTCCCGTACCTTAATTTTTCCGACATTATTTCCGTATGCAATGACCTAAAGTTGAACTCATTCGGCAAAATCAAATGCGCAAGCGCAATATTTCCGGTAAGCACGAAAGATGTCTGACACGAAAGGTTCGAAACGAGGGAGAAAGCTGACTTTGACTGATTCGGGACGAAAAAGATATAAAAACATATAACATCGTTAACAATGCCAAAATAATGATGGTAACCAGAATTTTATCTCACCTCGCCGTCCATATCTTAATGACCCGGATACAACCGATCCACCCCGATCAGCATCAGAATCATTCGTGTCAACATCGGTTATCTTCGGGATTGTCGCCGACGATTAATCAGCTGCCGTTGTTAGGGTCAAACGGAATGTTGAGGAATATATTTTTCATCACGTAAAGGTGTGTAAACGATGCATAAGAGAGGAAATTCGATGCAGTTCTTTTTTTCAATCATATCAACGTTCATTTAACCTCTTTTAATGCCACTATAAAAAATTGCAATTTTGGCAGCTTATATTGCTTTAAGATTGTATATTAAAGTTTGTATTAGGTCTTCAAAGTGAAAAACGTTTCCCACATCGAGCTTTAAAACCTCACTTCATTAAACTTTTTAAAGTTTATTAGATGTTTAAAACATGCTTTATCAGAAAATCATATTAGTTTTAATGTATATAGCCTGCATTTTTGTAGATCTTCATATACCTGTGGGTCTACAAATAGACAGGGCGAAATTTGTGAAGCCGCGTAGACAGCCTGTAGTTGTAGTAAGATATTGTACATAGTATAGTACAACATTCTGAAATGGTGAGAGAACTGGCTTGAGAGTTTAAATATACCACCAAATGCTTTACCGTCAAACATTAGGATAAAGGCAAATCTCTTATCTCATTCCCTATTATAAAACAGGGATCATTTCACTTTTATCACCAGCTGATTTAGGGGGCGGGGTATAGTCACGTAGTCTACATATTCTATAAATAGCCATGATGACCGAGGTATTTGGATAGGTATACAAACCGTGAATGTCTTGACAAATAACATTTAACCCCACAGTCTGATGATTAGTGTCCAAACACTTCTAACATCAGCATGCACGCACCAGTCACACCGTGGTACAAAACAAGTTTGAATATTAGTAACACTACTGTCACAGTACCGCACCATTAACGTGTGTAAACACGATAGGTATACCAGACCAGTCAACTCGTCACCAGGAAAATTCGGCACCTGGTAAATTCGGCACCTCGTTAACTCGGCACGAAATTGAATGTTTATTAATACTAACAACTGGTTCTGATGACGTGTTTGTTCAGTTAAAGTTATCAACTGAGGGTCCTGACCTAACCTTTCTGTGTAATAAAACCCGGTCTGCTTAGCTTGCAGTATTGTAATGTCTTGTTTAAATAAAACACAGTAAAAAGTCAGAGCTTGAGATGATCACATCACACTCGGCATCTAGTTAACTCGCTACCTGTTCATGAATAGTAAGAAATAATACGAATGATGAAAAGTATTTCTAGATTGTTATCTTCATAACTGTTATTTACCAGTCTTCAAGGTTAAACAAGGTCATTTTTGATGCCTCATATTTTCAAAAGGAATATTTTGGGGTAATGAAACTTAGGTCAAAACTCATTATAGCCGCCGTCTAACCTGCACATTTGCAAAATTTATTTTGATTTATAGTAATTTTAAAATATACTATTTTGATTCCATCATATTTCTGGTGTTAATGTGTACAAACAATGCACACATAAGTAAAGGACAAGAAAAGTCTGTGAGTGTTAGAAAAAACATCAAATTTCTGTGGAGAATGTATAACTGCTAATATTCACCAGGGATTTAATGTATTTTTCTGAAATAGCAATATACATAGGTAGACAGTGTGTAACAGAGTCACTTTTGTAGGTATTGCTCATAAAGAGGTCAATAAAAACTCACCAGGGTAGTGGAATTCTCCCAAGTGATTGATTGCGCAGACCTATCATTGTATCATGCATTCATATCTTCATACACATGATTTACCTAATCATGTCTACCTTTGATAAAGATCATTTAACACATGTATCAATATTGAAATTTGACACGGATGGTACGAGTAATGGTTTTGAAGATTATGGTTCTTTAGTTTCTTTTGTTTCTTACTAAATCTCTGCTTTCCAAATCAATGACAGATTTTGGTGAACTTTTACATGCAAGGACAGTTCAACTACTATATTTACCGTGAATTAAAAATTCTATGTATTTGATCCTCATGCATAAAGGTAAACAAATCACTAGATTTTAAAACTACTCATCATAAATGAATTTAAAAAGCATAACAAGAATCAAATGGGTTTTATAAGACTAATTACATGAAATGATCATGCTGGTCCTCTGACTAGCAAAGACTCTATCGACAGAACTTATTACCAACATCTTGATTCTATAGAAGAATGAAAAAGAATTTCCGGGTAACACTGATACAAAATATCAAAATACCTGCCGGCTTCACATATCAATTTATATTTCCAATATATGTTTCTACCTTGCACAGTCAGTAATTTTAGGAGGTATACCACGTCGTAATGTCTGACTACCTTTTAAAACATCAATGAAAATATAAATATCAGCAATACTCTATATTCCCTTTATACGTTATTTCTTGTCTGCGTAGCTCAATCGGTTAACCTGTTATGTTCAGCAAGGATTCTATAATTTTTTTTTCAATTTAATTTCTACTATAACTGCATGTTTTTACTGCCTTGCTAGTGAGTTTGCATTTTTGGTGATCTCTCTCTCTCTCTCTCTGTGTGTGTGTGTGTGTGTTCATCACGCACGTTAAGCAACAGCGGGTGTGTTCAGACATGGTTTCCTTCGGCGGCGACGACGACTGTTGTCAAGAATGGCGGGTGCCGTTCTTGCAGAGGTGCCGAACAATCAGAAAGGACCCATGATATGCTTCGGGATGAAGATTTCCTGACTGGGGGGAAGTGTAGCGGACAGTATATAAGGAACTTCAACTTCCTCACTACTAAGCTAGCCTTTCTAATCATGTGTTAGATCTGTCTCTAGATCACACAAGGAAAACAACGGCAAACATCTTCAGACCGGTATACGGTACAGATGTAAAGAACACAAATGATTAAATTCACTGACAAAATCAATAGCTTGACTATTACTTAAAGTCTATTTTCAGTAAGACGTAATCTTCGTCCGCTCTTCCATATTATCACCTCGCCCTACCCTGTATTGTTTTAAGGGTTTAAGCACTAAATACATAAGAATTCTACAGGGAAGTAAAGACACAGTGATTCTACAGGGAAGTAAAGACAAAGTGATTCTACAGGGAAGTAAAGACAAAGTGATTCTACAGGGAAGTAAAGACACAGTGATTCTACAGGGAAGTAAAGACAAAGTGATTCTACAGGGAAGTAAAGACAAAGTGATTCTACAGGGAAGTAAAGACAAAGTGATTCTACAGGGAAGTATAGACAAAGTGATTCTACAGGGAAGTAAAGACAAAGTGATTCTACAGGGAACTAAAGACACAGTGATTCTACAGGGAAGTAAAAACTGTAATTCTACAGGGATCTGAAGACTATGGCTAACAGTCTTAACAGATATAATGAGTAAAATTCCCCTGGGTTCTCTCCAGTTCACTGTTTAGTAGAACCGGAAGAAACAAAGGTGTGTACATTTGAAGAAGAAATCTGCATGAGCAGTCGTTTTCGTATAACTATAAAATCTTATTTGTATTTAGATATTTCAGTCGGGAAATTTCCACGATCATGTTCGGAACAAATCCATTCTGATATACAATGTTTCCATGTTATACACTGTTGCCTACTAGAAAAAAAATCACATCTTCATTTTATCAACCCAATCTGCGAAGTATACCAGAGGTGCCTAGGAGGAGTAAGAATGCCCTGTCGACCGGTCACACCCGCCCTGAGCCGCATACCTTCATCAGGTAAACGAAATAATCCTCAGTCAGAAACAGCTGGTTAAGAACGGCCTAACAATTGGTATGAAGCACGTCAGACAGCATTTGACCTATTGGAAAGTTGTCCTGGCAAACTAGATCGTTATAGCGACCACAGAATTTGCGAAATGCTGACTTAAGACGAGACTGTGCAAACCCCTGTAACATGATCCATTTTTGTCAATAGCTTGCCTCGATTTATCAACTGGAATATTGATATATTGATAAGGGAAATTGACGATGGACAAATTGAAATCATCTCGTTTATCATAAAAAGTTGAGATGCCAGTTTGCCGTCAGCATCTATTTCCAATTAAGCACCAAAGTGTGAAGTACATGAGGAAGACTATGTGATGTGCAACTTACCAGGAAGTGGAATTTGTACATAGACATATAGGAAAACTTTTTAAAACTCAACACCACATGGACATAATTTTTCCAATTTCTCATTCTTACTCAAAGCATCCTCATGCAGTGTGATAAAAAACCCATGGCGGAACAATAAGGGGCGGGGATATGGTGGTTCTGCTGGAGTGGTATTCCTATGGCGTGGGGATTGTGGTTTTCCTGTTGGGGTGATGAGATGACATTGTATGTAGTGTCATCTATACGTGTTTTTGCTGTCATTCCTATAGATAAATATTTCCGTCATAGTCCAATCCCCTTCTGTAGCGAACTACACATTCTCTTGTTTTTTAGACACGGAAATCTCACAATCTTTTCAAATTCATATTAACCGGGTGTTGAGAAACATAACGATTTTCTGTAATCTCCTAACAATTCACTTAGCTTTGTGCCTTGCATTAAAAGAGTATTTGGAAAATGGTCCACTGACACATATATACAGTGATGTTATTTACATTCGTTATTAGTGTCATATGCTCTCGGTTTTAAAGAAATACAACAGCTTTTCACGAGCACCCTCACGTCAGTGTGTTGTCACACTGACCCATCCTCATCGCATGTAAACAATCTCATGTGAAAGTACAAGCAATGACAATTGTTGCAGGCTCAAAGTGATATTCTAAACATGGACACAGGGGGATTACGCTCACTACAGCTAACGCTAAAACTGATTTTTATGGTGTAAATACACTGTACTTTAAATCTGAGACTCCAATGCCATGTTAAGTCTTCAAGATCTTGATATTTTCAATAATATCTAGTTTTTAATAACAGTCGGTATATTGAGAAAAAGATGAGCAAAATGTCAAAACAAATGTTCTTTCTTCACTCTGTCAAGCTTAAATTCATTTCAAGTACTGAGCGGAGTAGAGTCTTCCTGCTGATGAAGTACCTAGCCACAACTGACCGTTTTTATCGACAGCGGTCGAGATGATAGGCCCAATACCAGTGTCTATTTTATGCATGAACTCCAGACTTGGGTCAATTATCATGAGTTCTGTGTTTGATGCCAGGATGACATTTCCAAGATTGTCCACTGAAGCACTCGCTGAATACATATTTTGGATGCATACTCTGTTCACTTTCTTTGAGGAAATTGTTTCACCATTCAATGGAATCATCGCAGTATCACTGGTGCGGAGAGCGAGTATTTGACCATTAAGTGAAATGATGTAATTTATGTCATCAATTGCTTTATACGTCTTGCATATCCCTTCAACTTCTCCACTCAGACTGAGTTTAATAATACAATAACTCCTGGAAGATGCTCCCATGGAATATCCAACGACAAATATTGTTTCATTTTCGCAGAGAATTCCACACAGGTTTGTAGCATATGATGAGAGATCGGCTAGTACCCGACTGTTTCCATCTCGAGATATCATCGTTATGACAGGTTTTGAACCCCCGCTGTATCCTTGTGTTTCCAGGAGGTCTCCTGAGGGTGTGCAACAGTTACACACTGGACTATGGTCTAAATCAATTGTACGGAGGACTTCGCCTGAAATGTTCAGCAGCTGAACGCGTCCTCCCAAATGATTTACCCATATTAAATTGTCATTCGATACACAGATTCCATGTATGCTTGACATATGACTCGATTCCGGATACAACCTTGCATCAATTTTCGTCAAAAACAAGGTGGAAAAATATGTTGATGGTGATCTTTTTGTTGATAGCAATAGAGAATTATCTGTTTTTGTCACCAATTTCCGTTCCGTTTTCCTGGATTTCTTTTGGATCATCTTTGCTTTGGAAATTCTGCAGTGTTTAGCTTCAGTGCTTCGTTGATTATTTGAATGAAGTTGAGGCTCTTTATTTCGTTTAGAGTTCTTTAAGACTTGAACTGTACTTTGTTTTCGTGTTTTTGGTTTTTGGTTCGATGTGCCAGATAAGATTTCTTTCTTTGACGCTTTTGAAGTTAACATTGGTTTTGGGGTCCCTTGTAATATCCTCTTCTTTCCACGTTTAGGGGTTTCATACAGGGTCCTTTGTTTCCTATCTTGCTCTCTTTTAGTGGGTTTTAGTCTTGATAAATGTTGTCGTTTGACTTGGGTCTTCTGCATTGGTGGTGGATTTGGATCTGACGTTTTTCTCTTGCTGATCTGATCGTTCTTCATAGATAGTCGAGTCCCGCGCTTTGTTCCCACTGACCGGATTTTCGAATTGATCTTTTCCCCCAGTGCGTGTTTGAGAACTGTTCCTTTAGGTCGTGGTTGATCTATTTTGGTGTGCTGCATTTTTGGTCCCCCTGCTGGTATTGCGTGTTGCATGCTCGTTCTTTGGACATCACTTTTTAAGCATCTTCTCTTGGTGTTGTCATTCACCATGCTCATGACTGAAAATTGATTTAAAAAACACGAGATCTATGGTTTAATTGTCTGTATGATACCACGTACTATTTTTGATAGTTCATAATCTTGAAACTTCAAGATAACAATTTAAGAAGGAACATATTACACGTGCATAATTATGCACAAGGAGAAGTTTGTTGATGAAGTGTTTAAATCTGTTAGCCATTGTAATGTTGTATGTGCTCACTGAATTCCCTCCCCTGGTGTGATTTCATGAAAAGAACTATATTTCACCTGTGTCATATATTTTTTCACAGACAAAAATATAGTTTCGTTACGTATGATATCGGGCGATTTTGAACTTAATTATTTGCATTTTGCTTAGGAGTGACGTTTATGGTTGATGTACACAAGCGTGCAAAACACAGTGTTATTAGAAACGTCATATTTATAGATGCGATCGCCAAACTAATGCCAACTTCATGACACACGGGATAATTACAACTTCTCATATTTATGTGGCAATATTCCATTATCACTGGCATGTGATGCTCATGTCTCTCAGCTGATGCCATACGCAAGAGTTTGTGGTGTGTATGATTAGTTTTTAAACTGAGGCAGGCAGTAACAGGATGATGTTACAGGTGCTTCAACCTATCACTGGGTCAAATGTTGTACGGCGTGTTTCATACCAATTGTTAGGCCGTTCTTATACACTGATTTTGACTACGGATTACTTCGTTATTTGATCTAGATATAGGGCTCACGGTGGGTGTGACCATTTGACAGGAGATGCTTACTCCTCCTAAGCATCCGATCCAACCCTGGTATATCCAGGGGTCCGTGTTTGCCTTACTCTTAATTTTGTATTCGTGAAAGGATTGATGAGATTGATCACTGTTCGTTATCTTCATCATGGGAGATGAAGATTTCCTTTACAGTATGTAGTCGTACTAAATAATGATTAACTTTTAAGTCCCTTTCTATATATGAAAGGGGTTCTCTGTGCGGGTTTCGTTCGATTGTCTTTTATTGCTAAATGTGTCCAACGAACAGACTCCGGGGAATCTGCACTTTCACGTCGCCGTGTAATGCGACGCCACGTGATCATAACATATTTTGAAATGTGGCTTTCACTATCCGACTTGGAGAAGAAATTATAAAGAAATACGAATTTAGCCTGATTACTTTTTAATCCGATGGAGGTGAATTGCATAATTTACATAAAGTGTATAACATATTGGTCGATATAAAAAATGTTTTTCAAACATCAAAGCATATATAAGTTTAATATAGCACATATGTGACAACCTAATATTATCTCGCATCTACAGGATCTTTTTGCAAAATAAATATAAAATGAAGTTCTAATTTCGATGGTTTTTTTAAATGTAAATTAAAAAAACACCATGTCAGTGGTTTTATTCACCTTGATCAGTTTGCTCAGATTCATATTTCCTTTTCCGTAAATTATACGACTTCCGGACTGGTTGACTCAGCACCAAAGGAGTGTTGTCTTTACATGTAGCTCTACTGGTTCGTCTTCCCTGTCTCTTCATGTCGGCACTGACTGTAAAATACATTCCCTTCATGTCATGTATTGATGAATTATTGATACTTAAAGCAGATATGGGTTCTGGGGGATTCGCGGGCTCAGATCCCTATCCCTTTAATATGGTTACAGGGGTACACCGGAAACAGCACAAATTACGTCCGTCACACACTGATGAACTGAGAAAAATGACGAACATAACTTGAAGCTACCTACAAAATTTCCAGCTCACTTTAAACGGAAACACACACAGAGAGAGAGAGAGAGAGAGAGAGAGAGAGAGAGAGAGACATTATCTTTTAAATTTCTAGGGCGTATATAATTGAAGATATACAGGTAATTGAAGACCTACGGAAGACGGACAAAAGTAAGGACTACAAAGACCAAAAGTATGACTTTCTGGTTAAGCATGTTAAAATATCTAATAAACACAAAAACGTTTGATAAAGTAAGTTTTAAAGTGTATTTTTAAAGCTTGGTATGAAGAACGTTTTTCACTTCGAAAACCAAGCGCAAGAACGATAACTCGGATAAATGTCATACATACAAAGTAGCTGTTCAGTTGATAATCCTTTCTTTTCTTTTCTTTTATTTATTTAATTTTGTAACAAGATCAGAAAAAAAGTTTTAAGATTGTACATTAAAGTTGTACTAGGTCTTCAAAGTGAAAAACGTTTCCCACATCGAGCTTTAAAACCTCATTTCATTAAACTTTTTAGAGTTCATTAGATGTTTAAAACATGCTTTATCAGAAAATCATATTAGTTTTAATGTACAAAGCCTGCATTTTTGTAGGTCGTCAAATACCGGTGGGTCTACAAATAGGCATGGCGAAATTTGTGAAGCCGCGTAGACAGCCTGCAGTTGTAGTAAGATACTGTACATAGTATAGTACAACATTCTGAAATGGTGAGAGAACTGGCTTGAAAATATAGATATACCATCAAAGGCTTTACCGTCAAACATTAGGATAAAGGCAAATCTCTTATCTCATTCCCTATTATAAAACAGGGATCATTTCACTTTTATCACCAGCTGATTTAGGGGGGGGGGGGGGGGGGTATAGTCACGTAGTCTACATATTCTATAAATAGCCATGATGACCGATGTATTTAGATAGGTATACAAACCGTGAATGTCTTGACAAATAACATTTAACCCCACAGTCTGATGATTAGTGTCCAAACACTTCTAACATCAGCATGCACGCACCAGTCACACCGTGGTACAAAACAAGTTTGAATATTAGTAACACTACTGTCACAGTACCGCACCATTAACGTGCGTAAACACGATAGGTATACCAGACCAGTCAACTCGTCACCAGGAAAACTCGGCACCTGGTAAATTCGGCACCTGGTTAACTCATCACCATTTCCGTACTTTCTAAATATAGTTCAGGTATACTGTTGTAACCCTCGTATGTCTGTCTATCACAATGCCTTCTTCCTTAAACTCCTCTTTTATTTTAAGTATCTACTTAATCTTTTGGAATATGATGATAGGTGGTATTCTGTAGATTGCAATAAGTTTTTGAACTTTCAATGTTACCCTAGGGGCCAATGAGGTAAAAAAACACTACGTTTTCTACAAAACCTGGCTTCAGAACTTCTCTTACATTTTACGCACAATCCAAATAATCTTTTAGAAGATGATTGGTGGTGTCCTGTAGATGCGTAATAAGATTTCAGAATTTTCATTTTCAACCTTGGGACCAAATGGGGGTCGAAAAATAAAAAATTTAAAGAAAAACCCTGGTTCCCAGAAACTCCCTTTACGTATTATGTAGTAGCCAAATCATTTTCTGAAAGATGATTGTTGGTGTCCTGCAGATGAAAAGGTGAAGATAATGAACAATGATCAATCTCATAACTCCTATAAGGAATACAAAGTTAAGAGTTGTGCAAACAATGATCCTTGGATATGCCAAGGTGGAATTAGGGGATAGTAGGAGTAAACATCCCCTGTCGACCGGTCACACCCACCGTGAGCCCTATATCTTGAAAATCAGGTAAAAGGATTAATCCGCAGTCAGAATCAGTATGCCAAGAACGACCTAACAATTGGTACAAAACGCCCCAGACAGTACTTGACCCAATATTAATGACTGGTTGTATTGACAAACTAGATCGTTATAATGACCATAGAATGTGCAAAATACTGACTTCAAACGAGACTGTTGATACTCCCGTAACATCAACTTGTTTGTAAGTAGCCTGTCTTGATTTAAAAATTAACTATACTGAGAACAAACTCTTGCGTATTGATCAAATGAGAGACATCAACATCATATGCAGGTGATAATGGAATATTGCTACACAAATATGAGAAGTTGACGACAGAGAAGCTGACGTCATCCCATTTGTTATAAAGCTGAGTTGTTAGTTTGTAACAAAATATCTAAGTATGAATTAGACGTGGAAGACTCTGTGGTGTCTTTTATTTCGAGTTCACTGGGATATATTGAAGCGACATATGAATGAAAATGATTATTGTTATTAGACAAAACGTCGCCGATATGCCGAAATGTCGAGTTGAAGGCCACAACTGGTTTCCATAACTCCTCTTACATTTTAAACATTAGCCATATCATCTTTTGCGAGATGATTTATGGTGTCCCGTAGTTGTGCAATAGGGTTTCAGAATTTTCATTTTCACCATGGGATCCAAATGGAGGAGGGGTCGAAATACGATGCTTTGTTTTTTACTTTTAAAAACTGGTTCCAAGAATTCCTCTAATTTACGTAATTTAGCCAAATCATCTTTTGGAAGATGATTGATGTGCAAAGAGTTGTTTTTTATTTGTTCATTTTTTTATTATATATATATATATATATATATATATATATATATATATATATATATATATATTGTGTTTTTGTTTTTGTTGTTGTTGTTGTTGTTTTGGTTTTTTTGTTTTTTTTTGTTTGTTGTTGGTTTTTTTTTTGTGTTTTTTTTTTTTGTTTTTGTTTGTTTGTTTTTGTTTTTTTGTTTGTTTGTTTGTTTTTTGTTTTTGTCCTCATCCTGCAGACCGATAGAGTGGAATAACAAGGAACAAACCCTGGTGCTCTGTGCATTGTGTTATGTGCAACAAGAACATATTTGCTTTAAGGGTTGGAATATCATTTTAAAGATATTTGAAGAATCAAAAAATGATGGGGGTTGAGATGACCCCGGGACACTTATCCATCAGAAAATACTTAATGCATCTTGATATTTGCAGCAGAAATATACATGTATATGGTTTAGGAGTCAGGACTTCAAGGTTAGAGATATTTTAACAATTATGATATAGGGTTTGGAATGACCCCTGGGTAATTGCCCGGCAGAATACTCAATGCATAATGACATACACAGCGAGAACATGTATGGTAGAGAGTATATTTAAAAGCAAACACTTGTGTGCGGGAATTATTGTCTTATGACAGCATCTAGTTAAATTTTCCGAGACCTCTCTCGTCCTCTCTAAGGACATCCTAACAATGTATAGCATACGTATAGGACCACCTTAATTTCGGCGGGTGATGTTCAGCTCGGTACGATATTTGCACTGACGTCTCGGTGAATATCCAACCGAGTCGATTCTCACCCGAGATATAAAGGACATCTATAAAAGTGTATCCAATATTTTCTTTCGAATTGTGAATAAAAGATTATCGGTAGGGACACCACACTCCTACTTTTATTAAAATCTTTCAACTTATGTGGGTCACGTTTGAGGGGATATAACTTAAGGGTGACAGAATTTTTCTCCTTGTAGAGCACTTTTGTCCTCACAGTGCAGGTCAAATATCCTCTCTGTACACGTGTTTTCAGTATCTTTCTCTCTCTCTCCATATCTATCTATCTATCTATTAAAAGCATCTACTGTTTTCCCCTCTTTTATTAACGAATAGCGCCCTCTGGTTGAGATTGAATCAAAGATTTGTTTATACGTAGTGGTTACAGAAAACTTTTTCGTCTTAAGTTTGCACCTGTGTCAAAACAATTTGGAATTATCGTAAAATTGATATACGACAGTGCTGCGACGCGTCGGATAGGATAGTAAGGGAGTACTTAATGAACTTGATTACGTTCATGCATAACAGGTTTGGAAGATGTCATTAAAGAACTTCTCTCTTGTAACCGTCTTTTTAATTTGTTGGTAGTAAAATTGTCGCTGGTAAATAAGCAACAAGAACGCCATAATCCAACATATTGTGCGATGTTGTACGATGCAAATAACTTAGAATAATTGACCTCCTTTTCGTATTTAAATTTGATTCCAATTCTGTTGAATACCTTCAGAAATACATAGAAAAGTATGTCTGGACTTCCTTTCATACCCGACAATAAAACCCCGTTTATTTGAAATTTCCAATTTTTGAGCATTGTTCGTAGAATTGGTTTGTCATGCGCATTGAACGTAATGTTAAAAAAGCGTATACTGTAATTATATAATCTGTGTATATCCGAAGTGAATTTAAATGACATTTGGATTTTAAGATCGAAAAGGGGATACTCTTGATCATTTCGTGTAGTTTTCTAGTTTTGGTTACGGACTTAGGGAATCAGAAAACTCGACATTTCATTAAAGTAGGGTAAGTAAACGAGCAGAAACACCGGGTGATAAGATTTAAAATCTCAAATTATATAGAAATATTCATAAAATGTAGTGCGCTTTCTTCATCTATAGAAGTCTCGATGTCGTAGTGCTTAATGGCACCGAATAAAAGCGATCTGTCCGATGTAGAGTTTTTTAATAGTATACTTTCTTTAAATAAAATGCGTCGAATTGCAACGATTCCCACTTATTGCGGCACGTATGGTGAAAATTAAGGTAAGGTACGAAAGTTTCGTTTTCTAAATTTTCGGGGTTTTTTCTCTTTGAATTGAGAAGAAACATAACATTTTTCTTCCTATATACGTACGGAACGTTTGTTTTCACTCGCAAGTTCTCGCAATAATCAATAAAAAAACCCCCACATTTTTATATAATTATTTACTGAAGATATAAGACTCAAGCCTTTTTGACGGGGACTTGACTTATCAAAGTTATTTTAATATCTATTCATTCACCAGTATATATTGAGTGTTGTATGCAATATTTTGTAACACTTGCGGGTGTATTTTTTTTATTTGAAAACAATATTTTCATGTGTGTTTGTGTGTGTGTTTGTATATATATATATATATATATATATATATATATATATATATATATATATTCTCTTTTTCAGTTTCATATAGAAAATGTCAAACAAAGTTGGAGACTCAAATTACACTAAGAAAATCAACAAAATAAATTTTGTGACCCCATTCACCAGATCTTACAGACTGAACAACAATTGGGATCTCAAAAACGGCTACGTGGTGCACCCACAGGAGTCTTATACAAAGAAAGATGATATCCTGTACATAGACGACAGTGCTAGCGACTATGAAGAAGAAGCCCCAAAGAAATCAACAGACAAACGGACGACGCAGGATCTGAGTACTTGCGTCACGGTTTTAGGGGTACTCTGTGTGATTTTCCTGCCGATTAGCGCTATTTTGCTGGCTGTTGGAGTTTCCACCCCAAACTGGTATGATACAGCGGGAACACACACTCTTGGACTATTTCAGAGGTGCGACAAATCGACAACGACTTGTCAGTATATTGATGAGTACCTTTCAACCGTTTCCTCCGACAGTACGTGTCTTATCACTCATATCTCTAACACTGTTTACAGGGACACAGCTACACCGCGCTTATTCGAGTATAATGAAATCCCAAAAGTACATACACAAAAAAAATTCACAAGTTATCATGGCAATTATATGTATGTCGTTATTCGCTGGGTTCACTCTTCAATTACTAGTTGTTTCGATATTCTTCTAGATAGTGCTCCGTTCGGATATAATTTGCAGTGATATTACTAATGGAAAATGTTCTGCGAAAAAACCCAAACAAACAAATAAAAAAACCAAAAAATAAATAAATAAAGTGCATGATGCGTAGAATAAAGCGTTATGGGCATTTCCTTCTTTTTTCAGTGGACTTCACGTGGAAGCTGGTGACCGGTTTAAACCTGTCGGGCACTTGTCTATTACTCCTAGCCTCTCTGTTTTCCTGCTGTTACCTGGCGTGTAAAGAAATTGACTACTCAAAAACTAGCTACGGCATTCTCATTTCTGTCGTCATCATGTTAGGAGGTATGTTTTCTGAATCGTTGAAAGTCCCAGAATGCCATTAGAAGTCTTTACTTATTAGAAAATGTAAACACTCATTCTTAAGTGAGCATATTCATATAATTAATTTTTACCGTGTTTTACAGGGGGGTGTGCTGTTAGCGGGACTGTGTTAATGACGTCATACTACATTACAAACCTACAGACGTGGACACTTGATTGGTCGTTCTATCTTGCTGCCGCGGGGTCTGGGATTTCTTTCCTCGTTTTCTGTCTCTACATCCTTTATGTGTTCTTGTTAACATTCGCAGTTTAAAAATGTACATTTTTCATACCACCGTGTTCCAAGATATGTTAAAAAGCATTCTGTGATACCCAACACCTCTATGTCAGTTTTTGTGAATAACATTTATCATCTAAGCCCACTGCATGTTTTGACAATTCCTTTATGGGCGGAATATACATTTGGATTTGTACTTTTTAAACTGCATTCATTAAATGTGCAAATACATGTATATCATCTCCAAATTATTTTCAACAACTACTTAGGAAGAAGGGCATATCGGTATTGCTGAACACTGTCAGTGATTTGCAATTTCTGCGTTCGGGGGAATGACGAACATTTTCTGTACAAAAGAAGTCAAATTGAATTCCTGAAGTCAGCCAAGGAATGATTTTAATAGCACGAGGTTCTTGGTGCAGAGATTTAATGGTATACGTCATCAGAACGTCCTCCAGCCGCGTGTAAATTTCAAGGTTTTCATTCGTCAAGTAAATGTATCAAATTTCAAATCAAACTTCTTCGAAGTTTTCAAGATCTTAGAGTTAGATATTTTTTTATAGCTTTTAATTGAATGAATATATAGTTTTGTTCTGATGAAGGACATTTGACTCTGATACACGGTGAGAGCAGTATAATTACTTTACACTACTTCTTTGTAAACTTCTGGGGAAAAAAAAAAGCACACAAAGTTTATTTCACTGGTGAATAAGTACAATACTCTTACTTTCTAAGTATTCACTCGGTGTCGGCCAAAAAGTAAATATTCTTTCAATTCTTTATTGACACTATTTAAAGCACATGTAAGGGTTAGTCAAGTAAAATAAAACGAACTACATATGTACTGTGTTGCATGGTAGTATACGAGTAGCTGAACAAACTAAATAAATAATCTTTTTTAAAAAAAATCATCAAATCCGTTATGGGTGAACTGGGTAGATATTAGTAAAGAAATAATTGTTGATACGGTGTATAAAGTTTAATCGTTATAATTTATAAACTTATGACATCTTGATGTGTGCCGCGCATATTTTCCTATATGCACGTATATATAATGAAATGCCTATCAATACTGTGGATATCTGGGCTGTAAATACTGTATAATGATAAGATAAAACTGAGAGACTATGAAGTGGAGGTCGTAGAGATATCTGAGGGAATCAACTTAAAACCTATAGAAATTAGAAAAAAAAGAAGAAATGTAATATATATATATATATATATATATATATATATATATATATATAAAATTTAAAAAAAAGGTGAAAAATGGAGAGCTCACTGGGTATAAAGATCGATAAAGAGGCACATTATAAAAGTTATTTTCGAATGATTACGTAAACATTTTTAAAATGATAACTTGGGCGACTCGGTTGGTGCCCTCTAACGATACATACCATTATGTGATGAGTTATAGTCACACTGGCTGATTTTATAGTCACATTGACTGATTTTATAGTCACATTGACTGATACATTGACTGATTTTATAGTCACATTGACTGATTTTATAGTCACATTGACTGATACATTGACTGATTTTATAGTCACATTGACTGATTTTATAGTCACATTGACTGATTTTATAGTCACATTGACTGATTTTATAGTCACATTGACTGATTTTATAGTCACATTGACTGATACATTGACTGATTTTGTAGTCACATTGACTGATTTTGTAGTCACATTGACTGATTTTATAGTCACATTGACTGATACATTGACTGATTTTATAGTCACATTGACTGATACATTGACTGATTTTGTAGTCACATTTACTGATTTTATAGTCACATTGGATGATTTTATAGTCACATTGACTGATTTTATAGTCACATTGACTGACAGTAGTCACATTGGCTGATTTTATAGTCACATTGACTGACAGTAGTCACATTGGCTGATTTTATAGTCACATTGACTGACAGTAGTCACATTGACTGATTTTATAGTCACATTGACTGACAGTAGTCACATTGGCTGATTTTATAGTCACATTGACTGACAGTAGGCACATTGACTGATGTTAGTCTTCCTGTGTGTGTGTTTTTTAAAAATATATTGTCTTGATCAACATCTAAGGAAATTAGCGGCATTTCTGTTCTATAAATGTGTACACAATCTGCTCTTGACAATAAAACTTTTATATCAAAAAAATGAAATTTGACCACAGAATATTCAAACTATTCTTTGGGATAGGATTTTAAAGATTTGTTGTACAAAAATGATGAAAAATGAATTTATGTTTTCATAAGTAAAATAAATTCAATTTACCATATAGAACGTGACTTATTCCCCAAGGTCCAAATAAGGGAGGAAACTCTATACCCCTCCCCTGTCCTCCCTTAAGTTTCTTTTTTAAGGAATTTTATATATGTATCAATCACAACCCAACAAAACACACACACACACACACACACATATATATATATATATATATATATACGCACACACACACATATATGTGTGTGTGTGTATAATTAATAAAACTTCTGAGGTAGTACACACACACACACACACACACACACACACACACACACATATATATATATATATATATATACCCATGCCTCCAGGGTTTTTTTGTTTTTGTATCAGATACCAATAAAGTTTCCTGTTCAGTCATTCATTACTCACGTAACAGTCGGACCCACATTTCATTTTGTAAATGGAATTTATAATGAACAAATCACCCGACTATACATCCGGCAAACATTTAACAGATCTAGGTTTTTGTTTAGTATCACAGAATTGATAGTTCCTGGGATCATGAAATGCAGCTGAAAACACACTTTTAAACATATTATTAACCCATACTTCCCGTGATCATAGGATGACAATTTACTCTGGTCTCTCGAGTAGACGAATTAGATAATATGGTATTGATAGGAAAATAATTCCATACTTTATATGCGTGTTGCCTGTATGTACAAGCATGGAAATTAAAGGCCCTTTGAAGTCTTATTTGTTCCTTGACGACAAATTCATTTTTCTATCATAAAAGATTTCTTATGTGATCTACACACATCAATGGGCGTCTATTTCGCATCATTGGGTACCAATAGAAATTCTCACCAAACACAAAATGGAAAATAATAAATTGACGCAATGGTGAAAATTTCCCTTTGTTACTCATAAATGAATATCTAATACCATTTAGAGAGAGTTCTTTAGTATATTAAAACACCCGTTTATAGTCAACAATATCCTTCGTGAAAACGCACCAAAGAGCTGGGCATTATCTTTAATAATACGTCACAACCTCTGTCGTGGTGCAAGACAAGGATGTAGGGAAACATACGATATAGAACTTGGAATGATTTTTGCGAGACTATTTCAAATATTTTCAAACTCTGTGAAAGAATGTAATCACTGTACCATTTTGACGTCATAATGTTCGGGACTTATGACATTCCAACGAGCGCGCAGGTGCTTGGGATGTTATCGCCCTTATTCCAGACTGTATCTATGGTGATGATTCTGGTTGGAATGGGCTTACCGTATTGGATAATATTTGGGGGAACTTCGTACGGTATTTTTCAGATATGCACATCGTCTGTTACGTCATGTTCATTTTCTATTACGGAGCTTTCGACATCTCATCCAGACAGTAAGTATTTTTTTTTTTTTAACCCTAGAGCAGTTCCTCATCGACTTTAAAAAAGAATCTTTCCATTTTCTCTTAATCTGATACATCAAAACATTTTCTTCAGGTGTAACGTACTGGAAAATCATGATCTCGCTGGCCATTGTTGGGGCTCTTTTCATGTTCCTATCAGAAATCATGATATTTATCTATCCTTGCAAGAAAGTGATATCTCATGGTAAACTGGCTGTCGGAGGCGTGGCGTGTTTCTTTTGTATTCTGGGTGGTAAGTGAATTAGAACTTGCATAAAACTATCTTTAATTGAAGGATAGATATATGGAACTGCGATAATCATTGTCTATTTGGAAATGATTAAATTGATAAACGTTTACAAGCCGACAAAACGCACACACTGTTGTCGGTTGTAGTTTGTTAAAATAGGCAGGACAGCAGCACAAACAATATTCGACATTGGACTTTCTTCATATTGGGTAAAATTGCAGTTATGGAGGCCATCAATACAAAATATGTCTAAATCATGCGAGGGTTCTTATTGAAGGGAGTAGTGGGCTTGGAAGAGTTATCTCCCCTGAAATCTGTGGCACCTGATTGCTGCAGTAACATTACTTTATAGTTCCGCTAAACTTTCTCCGCAGTCAGATATCCACACAATATAGGAAATTGATACTCTTTCAATATTTTTTCAGTAACTTTTCAATTTTTGTGGTCTTGAAAAGTTATTATCAGTAATACATGAAAATTCACCAAGTAAACCCCCGTTTTCTGAGAAAATGTGTCAATAAATTTAAATAATAATTAAACAAAAATAAAAAAAGCATGAAATTAACTATTTTCATGGACTTTTAAAATATGATGTACATGTACTTAGCTAAACTGGGACGACATTGTTATGACGTCAAGTTTCTGACATCACGTGATCAGTGTCCTGCCTATCCTAAAACTTCAATATACTGTGGTAAACTGATATGTAATAATAAATCAAATTGTATACCGATTACAATGAATCAATATTTGATTATTTCAGCAACGTTAACTCTGGCGGTGGTTGGACTAATGTTAGGCGCTGCCAGCGTCTCCGTCACTGACGTAACTCACGTTTCCTTGGCAACCGCAGATTACCTTGGCTGGGGCCTGTATGTTGCCGGTTCCGGGGGAATACTTGCCCTCTTCACTGGGATACTGTTCGCACTTCACTTATTCCTTGCTTGTTATTATTGAAATTGGACATCACAAATATGCGTGACTTTGACAAGATAAGACTCCTGTGATTTTTTTAAACGGTTACGGATTGTCATAAATTCACTCAATTTCATTCAAGAAGGTGACGGTTTGCAAACATACATTCTGTATTTGTTTACACAGAAAATATAGCAGTCATGGTGCTCTCAAAGTTTATTTACTAGTATATGATGGCAGTCATTTACATTTTTTAAAATAAAATTCTTCATAGTTTACATTATTTGCAACTTATTTATTGTGCATTTCATGTTTTCATGTGCCAAATGTTTCATTTTTGCTGTTCCTCACATGTGTATTTTACTACTTCAATGTTTCATACTTTAATTATCCCAAATATATATATATATATATATATATATATATATATATATATATATGCGATGAATTGATGCTAAAGATTCAGTCAAGTGGTTTTGAATGAAAACATGACAAAACTCATCGTAAATGAAAACGTCACAGCCATTTATAAAGTGCATAACACAACACTGAAGGCTTGTTAACTTATAAAAAGAATTTTAAATCAATTTAATTTTCTTTTGGGATTTTAATCAGTAGAAAATCACCACCTCCATGTAACACAACAATCATAATAATGTCAAATTTTCTGCTTTGGAGTTGAAATAAATAAGATTGTTCCACAAATTATAGGCAAACTGACCTTTTCTGGCTTTTATTTTTTAATTATACATTAAATTTTTTTTAATTATGCATTATTATTTTTGATTGTCATCTGATGAAATCTATGAGAATATGATTTTCTGCTAGATGACATTATAAAAGAAGGGAGTCCTCTACAATACTGGCAGATCTAGAGGTGTGTTTGTGTTAAGGGTGGGGGGGATACAACATCCCCCCCCCCCCCAACATTGAACAATATTTAACAAAAAGGTCATGCTTTTTCTTTCTTTTTTAAAATGTAAAAACTTGAGTTGTACCCCTTCCCTTTGAAAATTTCCCAGACTTGTCCCTGTTCATGTATGTATTTAAAGGTTTGAGAATAACAACATTACCCATTTTACCTGTGCTCACTGCATTCCAGTACTGAAACACCTCAAAAATTGTTCTAGCAGTCATTTATATCCATTGTTCCATATGACACGAGATAAAATGGGTGCCTACTTTAATATAACTCTAACATTTATATTCACATTAAAACACAGCAGGAAAATTTAAATGAACATGATATTCCAGTGGATTATTTCTGTCTGCATCCTGAGAATGCCTTTAAATCTGCACCGATAGTCACATTTACACATTTCATCCATGGATGAAATCTTAAATAAGCTGCATGAAATACTTCACAGGTTTTTTTTTTTGTTTTTTTGTTTCTGGCACACGAATCAGAAGCATTAAAAGGGAACATCCAAATCAATGATGATGAAACAGAAAGCATCTGTGACATGAAACTGGTTCACCGTTTGGGAATTTTGGCTGGTGGGGGCATCAAGTTTTTGTTTTGTTGTGGCTTTGGTGGACTGTATCGTTCATGTTCTGCGACTTGAAATAGAATCTCCTTCGTAACAGGTGAACGGATGCTTTCCCACACACCTGTGAAGTTAATAATTAAAGTACAAAGTATCTGCTTCAGAATCCAATGCTTAAGATGACAATTTTTATTTATACTGTGAAGATAACAAGTGATTAATCTCATAAATCCCCAAAAAACTACAAAATTAAGAATAGGGCAAACACCATATTCCCACTGGCTTACTCGCATCTCCCATGAACCCCGGGAAAGTAGAGAGGTGGGGTCAGGTGCCTAGGAGGAGTAATAAGCATCACCTTTTGAATGGCCACACCCACCGTAAATCACATGATAAGGAGTAAGCATCACCTTTTGAATGGCCACACCCATCGTAAATCACATGATAAGGTACAAACAAATTTTTTTATTTTCTTGAACTCAAAATCAGGTACCTGCACTTCATCAAAAACCAAATATATAAATTCTAGAGCACATTTAAGTATCAAACTTTCACTATTAATGACATTACTTATCATGATGTATCAAAACAACACATTGTTAAGAATGGTATAATTCTCTAGATCTCTGAGGTTAATGAACACACATGATATGGCAGTACCTTGAGCTGTGGATATGCTGTTAGGAAATGATTTATCAGTCCGCTGCCTCATGAAGACCCATTCCTTTCCATTGTATGAACACTCTATAATTTTACCATCCAATTCTTTCAGTTCTTTTGTCACCTGTAAGTATTACTCAACATAATACATGCCGACATGAACTGTGATGTTGCATGCCAGCACACTTCACGAAGTATGTTAGCACATTATGAGAAGTGTATGCTGGTGAGAAGAGCTGCAATTCATACCCTTATGTATTTTCAAAAGTGAAGTTTATTTCATATATATACATTCTATGTTCTTTTCTGTCGGAATTTCCAGCTGTAACAGTGATGCAGTACTACATTCAGCAGATTCATACGCCCATTGTTTACAACTACAACACTATTTGAAAGGAAATGGCTATCACTACGATATGTAGAAATCTTGACGACAAAAACATTGGAAATGCAAATATTCAGAAATACAGTATCTACTGTTTATGTTACATTAGAAACACTGTCAAATAAGTGGTTACTCAAATTCAATCCATCCGAGACTGAAGTTGTTTATTTTTCAAGGAAAGACAACCCTGTTTTACCAAAATTATTTTTTCAAGGTGACAGGCTGGAGTGTGTTCCAGTACATCCTCATTTTAGCTTACTAGTCAGTTATTCTGTGTGTACTGATTTTATAGTAGACAAAATGTAAAAAAAAATAAATAGAGCTCTTAAAAGTTTAAAATGGGTAGAAAATATCTGTCAAAATTGTACATAGCATTAGACCAACTCTTAAATAGGCTTCAACTGTTTAGGATGGCTGTTCTGTTAATGACACTGACATGATTTAAAAAGTACAGTTATCTGCAGCTAGAAGAGTCACTGGTCTTTCTATTTTTGCATCTAGAATATTCCTTTATTCAGAATCAGACTGCCAAACTTTACAAAGTGGACGTGATATTGCAAAAATGACTACCATGTTCAAAATTTGCAATGGTAGCCCCCAAATGATATTACTCCAAATAAACTGAAAATTTGTCCTACTATAACACATGAAACAAAATAAAGACCAGTTCCACATTCTAAGATGCAGGTTAGAGTTATTAAAAACAGAATATATTTGTACCCGATATGATAAAACGTTGGAAATTTTAAATTTAGAAGCCAGAGAAACCATCTCAATCAACTCATTCCGCAAAAATATAAAAACAGAAATCAAACGTCCACCGTCATATTTTTCTTTTAGAAAATGACACATCAATATTATTCATACGAAGTTGAGGCACCACTGTATACTTCACGATGATCTTTATATAGGGAATGTTACAAATTCTCCATTTTTCTCATGTGGACACAACGAAGATGTATATCATTTCTTTTTTATTTGTAAAAATTACTCTAGAGCTAGAAATGATCTATTTAATCGCCTTTTTATACTTGTCTTGGTTATTATTGATATATAAATCTGTTATTGTGTGGCGATATCAATTTGCCTTTGGAGATTAATATAAATATTTTTCAGCTGTTTACAAATTTATTGATGAAACTTGTAGATCCACTTAATTATTGTACTTTTACCTGTTAATTATTTCTTGCATAACATATTGTAATATCTTAAGGAGAGGGACTAGTACATCGTTAAAACTTGTTCCCATTCCTTTTGATCTGATCCATAAAATACACTAATACTCTCAAACTCCTGTGTCACTATTTTCAAAATTACACCGTAACCTGTGAAATAATTTGTAAAAAAAACAACAAAAAACTTTAAATCTGCACAAATTGGGAATGTTTGCAAATTAATGTGACATAGTATGGCCCTGCTACCTTTTTTCTGGAATTTCGTACAAATATTCTCATGTAAAACTTTGAATCCCTGTTTTTAGTCTCACCCTACACTCAGGGTCCATATACAGTGATGTACAGTTAACAAAAACCTGAGCAAGCATTATAACCAAACTAATGTGTTAGACCTCCATTAATTTGTTTTTCTGTTGAAGATAACAGTCATGTAAATGAGCTCCAGCTGTCAGCACAAACTACAGGATATCCTGAATTCTATTATTATTACGTGTTACAGGATATCCCGAATTCTATTATTATTACGTGTTACAGGATATCCCGAATTCTATTATTATTACGTGTTACAGGACATCCAGATTTCTTGCTAGAATTCCACGCCCTATTGTTATTACGTGTTACAGGATCCAGATTTCTTACAAGAATTCCACGCCCTATTATTATTACGTGTTACAGGATATTCCAGATTTCTTACTAGAATTCCATGCCCTATTATTATTACGTGTTACAGGATATCCAGATTTCTTACTAGAATTCCCTACCTTCATCTGAGTCAGTGGAGCCTCCTGGTGTAGTACATAAAGGTATCCTTTCGTGGTAGGTAACATGCTGTGAACAAGAAAACACCTCATCGAGATTTAAATACAGTACAACATACACATGGGACACTAATTTCCACTATAACATACCCCCAGCACAACGTTATAAGTATTCCTACTCACCCCTCTCCACATTCTTTGACCACCTTAAGTTTAAAGTCAATCGAATTCATATCTGGAGGTTTCCATTTCAAAACATTTACACACCTTCCTGGTTCATATGGCTGGAATAAAATTAAGTTTTCTTGGTAAGTCATAATCAGTGGTAAGTCATAATCAGTGGTAAGTCGTAATCAGCGGTAAGTCGTAACCAGCGGTAAGTCGTAATCAGCGGTAAGTCGTAATCAGCGGTAAGTCGTAATCAGCGGTAAGTCGTAATCAGCGGTAAGTCGTAATCAGCGGTAAGTCATAATCAGTGGTATTCAGTCAATAAAGAACAATAAAGAAGTGTTTTAAAAACATTTAAGAACACATCTTCTTAGACTTGCTTATTATTAATGCATTATCTCGGCTTTTAGCATTCCTTTATAATTAAAAAAAAGAGTGATTATACTTTGTTTTATTTTCTTAAATGTAAAGCGCTTTAGGGTAATTTTTGATTAGATATAGAACTATATAAAGAATAATAATAATAATAATAATAATAATGAAACACTGTAAAGTCAGAAAATCGGCTACTGAACACTGTTTAGTTTAGAGCCTTAAACACAAAACTACGTACATGCTAAATTTAGCAGTGCACTAAGATTTATCAGTATTTGGTATACTTTCATAGGTCAAAGATTGCACAACCAAGCTAACAAATGTACCGATCCTGGAGTGTCAACTGGCCAGTAATAGGATGTACATTTTCTTACAATGTTCTAAACAATTTAAGATGTAATAGTGAACTTCACATCACAAGGTGATGAAACAAGACTCACTGCAATAATGACACACATGAGTCACATGATTTGCTCTTCAGCTAAAAAAATGAGATTTACCCATAGTGCTCTGGAAATATGTCGCTGTCATTGTGGTATTTCATTGAGACACCAGTAGACAAAATAAAATAAATAGTTTAAGTGCCAGAAACACTTCTAAAAACCAGACAAGTCTCCTCATACCTTCATACATTTTGTTGTTGATAATTGCTTGGTTTTAAAGAAAAAATAGTGAAGCTAAATACGACATCACGTTGCACTGTGTTATATTCCCCACATTGAATAAACAGGCGGATCAAATGTCTAAAGTCGTGTTTCAAGATGTTAAGGATCTTTGATTATATCATCAGTCACATTGTAAAACCCATTAGTAATTCTGACATAAATGTGTCTTTTTAAACTTTTTAACTTCCATGTATTATATCTACCAGACTTCTCACCCTTTCGTTGGTGTGGAACAGTTGCTATGGTTCAATTGTCCTGCCTGAAACACCACTAAGGTGTCCTTACAATAGTTGCTTGCTCATGTATCAACTTTTCTAGTTTTATAGCATTGCACTTTTGATTGTGGAAAAGTGTATGTGTAAATAAGAGTGTAAAAGTCTCTAAACCTTGTTTAAAACAAACAGTCAACATTTAATAAAACTAGCATTTAAGATAAAAATATGAAATATATAATGTATAATTAAAAAAAATTTATATCTCATTTGAAACAAATAGTAAACATTCAATGAAAATAGCACTTTTGAATCTCCTAGCCAAACGTATTTTACATCAATATACTTTATTATTCAGTGTAGTCTGTATCTGCAGTGTTGAAGCTTCCAGTCTTAAACTTCCTCACATTGTCAATCTTAGAAGCTCAGGAACAGAATACCTTAACGGACACCATAATTTGGAAGAAACCTAATTTTCCTCAAATCGACAAGTACCATACTGAATTCACATGCTACTGTATCGCAGGAAACAAGGCGACTAGTACTACTGACTAGTGATAGTTATCAGCATCCAGGAGAGGTTTCCTGTTTATACAGCATACCAAGCTTGGTACTTCCTGTTTATGCGGCACACTAAGCTTGGTGCTTCCTGTTTATGCAGCATACTAAGCTTGGTACTTCCTGTTTATGCAGCATACCAAGCTTGGTACTTCCTGTTTATGCAACATACTAAGCTTGGTACTTCCTGTTTATACAGCATACCAAGTTGGGTACTTCCTGTTTATACAACATACTAAGCTGGGTATTTCCTGTTTATACAGCATACTAAGCTGTGTACTTCCTGTTTATACAGCATATCAAGTTGGGTACTTCCTGTTTATACAGTATACCAAGCTGGGTACTCCCTGCTTATGCACCATACTAAGCTTGGTACCTCCTGTTTATGCAGCATACTAAGCTTGGTACTTCCTGTTTATGCAGCATACTAAGCTTGGTTCTTCTTGTGTGTTTTTTAACATGAAAATAAGTCGAGACAAGTTCAAACTTACATCAGGTACTGGTTGGAAAATGAGACCGTCTACTTCATGACTGACTTGGCTGGCAAAACTGCCGTCTAAAATCTGAAATATTTGACAGATGTAATATTAAGTTCATGCTTTATGGTTCAAATGAAATAGAATTAATTGTAAAAACGAAATATATATATATATATATATATATATGTATGTATGTGTGTGTGTGTGTATGTGTGTGTTTATTTACTAAATAAATGTAAATTTAGGTGTTGTTGTTCATTTTACAAATTCATACAATAATTTTTACATGCAGGTGGCTTCTTTTCATGTTTTTTCTTCTTCATCAAAACCATAACATTTCGCTGAGAAACACAGCATTGTGGAAAATACGATATTTAATTGAAAAGTTCTTCCTTGTTTATTTAGTGTAAACAACAGTGTTTAAATTTCCACATCTACAATAAAATATTTATAGGACTACAAAAATAAAATAAACTAAGTTTGGTTTTAAGTCTAAAAGGACTAATTCAATGAAAGTATAATACTGGCAATGATTTAGGGATGTCGGCAAGTCAATGGAATTCAAAATAGAATTTCAAATAAAAGCTTATAAAGGCATTATCAACTATGCAACATGATTATGGTGCAATGCAAATTATGACTCGCAAAATGAATTCTAATTATTTCTTTATTAGTATCTCAATATAAAATTTCATTTTATTAATATGAGTGTTCAAATTCTAGAGTCCGAAATGCCTATCATCAACCCTAGTCCTTTAAATCTAAAAAATGAAGAAGACATTTAAAGGGCAATATTTAAAGGGCAATATGTGGGTGTGGGCCTAATTGGATTTACCCCAACATGACTCGTGTAACAAGAAGTTTTCGTAAAACATTATGCCCCTGGGGGCAATAAAGACCAAAAATAAAATGCCATACAAAATATGAAAACCTTATAGTTCAGGAGATAGAGTCTCCATTCACTTTTCTCAATAGTAGGTCAAATTGTAAGATATAAAATGAAAGGTCTTGTCATTAGGAATCTATATACATAATGTCAAACTGCTACTAGTTCTGGAGATACTGCCCAAGTTATATTTTTTTAATGTTTGTCAAACTCCAAGGTCAAGGTCAAAAATGATGGTAGCAAAAGAAAAGTCTTGTCACAAAGAATGTACAACAAGAAATATGAAAGTCTTATCATTCATCATACAAAAGCTGTGAGCAAGGCTAAAGTTTCACATAGATAGGACAAAAATAATATGCCCTCTGATCTTTGATATGGGGCATAAAAAAAACTTCTCTCAGATTTTTGAAAGTTAGATGAAGAAGTTGCACATTTTTATATTGATTTCTGTGCTACAAATATCACTTAACTTGTGAACAAGATCCATATTGTTAACACATATCATATGTCATTAATAGGTCATTGAAAATTTACTGTAGAAGCAAAATTTTCAAGAGGTTAAAATTTTGTGGTTTTTTTCCTCATATATATATATATATATATATATATATATACTCATACACATACATACACACATATACTTTAGAAGCAGAAATTTCCGTTGGGGATTTAATTTTGTTGAAAAGTCTTTTCTATGAAATAAACGAAATTAAATCCCCAACGAAAATTTCTGCTTCTACAGTATTATTCTTGTTCATGAAATCACTATACATCTTAAAAATGAAAAGAAAACAAAAAAACCCCCCCAAAAAACCCCACCTGCAATGATTGAATTTTTTAAAACACATATATAACAAATTTATGCTTGTTGCAAAGTGATAATTATTCTCATACAAGAGGAAAATAACAAAAATGTTACGTTGGCCCTGGAGGTTCATTGTAACCATGTTTTTCAATATTGGTATGTAATGTACTCTTGATCTCTCAAACTTCAGAACTCTCAACTTCAGAACTTGTTGATCTCTCTATGTTAAACATACAGGTAGTTCACTCACTGACATCTTAAAGAATGTACAGGCCACCAACCAAGTGTATAATTATTTCTGCTTGGACCTTACCTGGATAATGTTGAATGCCAGAGGCTAGCTTAGCTATGTAAGTTAGGTCTTCACATAGGTTACTCAACACCCATGCCTCTTTTGGGGGGAGATAATTCATAGTTTGATTTTCAAACCTAACTGTACATGCGCTTTGTTTTGGAGGTAGACAATTAATTGTACAATTTCAACAATGACTGGGTAGCTCTATGGCACTGTACAATGTTGATAAATTTTATTTGACTTGACAGTGAAACACCAATTTTTACAAATATGATTAAGATTTTAATTCTAATTCATGCATGCTAATGATGAAAATGTGTCAAAACAAAACCAGTTTCTATGAAAATGTGTCAAAACAGTTTCTAAAAATTTAACTATGACAGTTGGAATTTTAATTGTCAGATTTAATTAAACTATTGACCTCTTAAAAGTTTTATCGAGGTTCCTTGAACTTACGTTACTGAGAATCATCACCTGTATATATCACACACACGTACTGTGTACACACGGGTATAAACTCACTTTTCTACACACAGACACATCCCAGAATGGCTTTATTCTAACGCTGAAGGGTTCCTTCGTCTTGTCAAACAATCCCTGCATGATAGCGCTGTGTCTGGCACCAATGATTTCCTTTTCTATACACACTAAGCGAGTGTTAAAATCAACCTTGCCCACCTCCTGTCCCTGTAAATAAAGACTATCCCCATAAATATTCCAACACATGTTTACATTTTCAATTCTTCTGAATGGCTAAAAATTTGTATCAGAAATTATTTGCATGGCCGAAATTAATATACAGCAACATGAACACGACCGTATTAACTTATAACACATTCTTTAAGATTTATTTTAGTGTTGTAATTGTAGTTAACCTGATATTTTAACTATAAATTTCTGATCATGTCAGAATTTTACACTTCCTCTCAGTTTTTTGCTACAACTAACCTCAAATCTGACGATGTCATACACAAGATAACGTGGAACAGTCCTCCCTTCCACTGTATCAAGAATCATTTCCTGAAATACGTCAAATCTGCTTTCTAATTCTGTCCTCGCCATCACCAGTTTTGTACAATAATTTGTGGAATTTAATCCAGATAAAGCACACAAATATGTACTGGTACAATAAAACACACTTATAATGAATTCATGCTTATTGCAAAGTGAAATTTATTCTCTATGACAGGAAAATAACTTATTAGACATTATGAAGTTTGGTTATAAAGAACTGTTTTCTACTGGCCCTGGAGGTTCACTATAACTGTGTTTTACTGTATAATGAAATTTGGTTATAATGAACTGTTTTGCTGGCCCTGGAAGTTCGATACAACTGATTTACTGTACTGTGACATAATATGTATAACTGATATCATTTTTGGCATTTAATACACAGTTTACAAGTCAAAATATAATTCTAACCCCATCCAGCAGAGTATTTCTAATATGCGATTTGAGATCTTTTCTCCGTCGAAAGTTGAGTGCAGGAACATGGAACACTGTGTTATCTCTGTCAATCATGTAAATTTCATTTGGACCATCAACTAACGTCATATACCTTAAATAAAAAAAAAACCTACAGGCAAACTTCAAAAATGAAATATTTTGTAGGTGATGATATAAATGTACATAAAAAAATGATCACTTTTTTATATATATTTTCACAATACAAATTGTAAAAGACGCATGCTATATCATAACTGTTGGTAAATGCAGTGTTGCTGAAAATTACACATACATATAATTATATCCAATATACAGTGGACTCATTTAAATTCATAGGGCTTTACTTTCATGGATTGTTGAAGTTATAAAGTTTTGTTGGGATGTAATTAAATGGATATGGTTTCTGCACATTGAAAGGTTAGAGTGTTTCATTGAATTTTGTGGGATAGGATGGGAGTGTTTCATGGTGGGAGTGTTTAATGGTGGGAGTGTTTCATGGTGGTTTGAATTTTGTGGGATAAGTGTATCCATGACACTCACAAAAGTTGAGCCCCCACAAAATCTAATGATTCCACAGTATGTAACATATAATCATGCACTATTTATAAAGTCCCGTCACTCAAGGAGATGATGACCCTGAAATTCACATTTTTTCCTCAACTACACAAAAGGAGGTTGAGTAATTTCAAAAAATATCAAAATGGTCATAGGTTTAAGAATGGTGAATGATGCATGACAAATGAAGACTGGAGGGAAAATTATCACGGGTTTGAACAATCACTTACCACTGTGAAGTAATTTGTAAATGGAGAAATTGAAATAAACTCTCCAAATATCAGGCAGCTTTAATTATAACAAAGTTCATCGGCAGACTCACCGTGTGCCATCTGCTTTCCAGCTGACTTTGTAGGGTTTTTGTTTAAGAAAATTTATATTTCGGATATCCATGGAAACTGGCTGAGATCCAGGAAACCCCGACCTGTGAAAAGAAAGGACATTTTAACTATCAAGAAAACAAATTGCTACATCATTGAAAATATTCTACTTCAATAAAACTATGATAAAAACACTGTCTAATACAGTACAGAGGAATCACAATACAACTGCAAAACACATTTAAACTGCGGCATTGTCATTGATGGGCTGACAATACAAACTGTGGTATTGTCATTGATGGGCTGACAATACAAACTGTGGTATTGTCATTGATGGGCTGACAATACAAACTGTGGCATTGTCATTGATGGGCTGACAACACAAACTGTGGCATTGTCATTGATGGGCTGACAATACAAACTGTGGTATTGTCATTGATGGGCTGACAATACAAACTGTGGTATTGTCATTGATGGGCTGACAATACAAACTGTGGCATTGTCATTGATGGGCTGACAATACAAACTGTGGTATTGTCATTGATGGGCTGACAATACAAACTGTGGTATTGTCATTGATGGGCTGACAATACAAACTGTGGTATTGTCATTGATGGGCTGACAATACAAACTGTGGCATTGTCACTGATGGGCTGACAATACAAACTGTGGCATTGTCATTGATGGGCTGACAATACAAACTGTGGCATTGTCATTGATGGGCTGACAATACAAACTGTGGTATTGTCATTGATGGGCTGACAATACAAACTGTGGTATTGTCATTGATGGGCTGACAATACAAACTGTGGCATTGTCATTGATGGGCTGACAATACAAACTGTGGTATTGTCATTGATGGGCTGACAAAATGAAGTGTGGTTCTGTCATGGAAGGGCTGACAATACAAAATGTGGTTATGTCATGGAAGGGCTGACAATACAAACTGTGGTTCTGTCATCGAATGGCTGACAATACAAACTGTGGTTCTGTCTTGGGGGGGGGGGGGGGGGGGGGGGCTAACAGTACTATCTGACTTACTTTTGCCATTCACACATGCTCTGTACTTTTCGTTGGACTTCAGACAGCTTTGGTTGTAATTTCAGTTGACTTATACCCTTGACACCTGGCATAAACTTGGCATCCTACAAACAAAACAGTTTTGCACATAACTTGTTCACAAGTATTTAAAGAATTTAAGTGATTTCTATTTTGAAACACTTTCTTTATCATTTAATTTTTTAAAAATATATTCAATGTAATTCGATGAATAAGTACAAGTATTATGGAAACTTTAATTTTATATGAAGTGGAGCTCACCCTAATGTCAACCCAGATTATACACTTTCAAAATGAACAACAGCAATGGTGTGAAATTCAGATTAACCAATCAAATTGCATTTTACAAATAAAATTAAAATCATTTGCAGTTACAGAAATATGTCCCAGTCCACACATTTATTTGTAGAGAACATAAGCGTGTAAAAGTCAGCTGATAAATTAGGTGTAACAGATATCCTGTCACTGACCTTCTTGAAGAACTCTTGTTTTCTGTTTCTGCGCTGCTCACCATTACTCTCTGCTAGAGACCTTCCATTATCATCTACTGTTTCTTCCTCTACATTGATTTAAGGTATTCCATGTATAACAGTCAAATTTCATATCTATTAAATGGATGGTGTGATTTTTGTATTCATGGTGTCACTTTGAAGGGTTTATCATACAAAATTAATCCACTGTACGAATGTTTTATTAAATCATTTATTTTCAGGCAAATCTCCTGGTAAAAAGTTACATACATGTAAGTTTTCTAGTTTTAAAAATATGAAATAAAATCAATCATTTACCACAAACACTATTTTAAAAATTAGATTTCTTGTGTTCTCATGAAAGGGCAGATAACTCTTCCAAACAACTAGTCATGTGAATTTGGTCTATTTCACTTTCATCATTTTAATAATTAATGTTTTCCTCTAAATAAATCATTCAAAATTGTTCAATCTCCTTTTGTGATGTATTGAGTATCTTAAAAGATGTCACATGAGAGAATACTGGTCAGAGGTACTTATCAATAAACAAACAATATATCTATAGGACAGGAATACTTGATTATGATTGGTCAGAATTTAACACAAAGGCTCTTACAAAACAACACCTGTGTATGACGTCTCATGAAGACATTTTCACAATGTTTATAGTTAAATGCAAAATGCAGGTCAAGGTCACCATATAAATTTGATGGCATAATTTTCATCTCACCCTGATTTTATCTGTGTATAAAACTTCTATAGTTCATTCAGATATGAACTACATGCAAAATAGCTTGGACAAAATGAGCTCTACATGTCTCTGTCATTTACCTGTAGATAGCAGGGCATGAAAAATCAACAAAACTATCTGTATTGTTAGAAATGTGATGATTTATGATAAAAAGATATTTTCCTCACCATCACACCAGTCAGGAAGGGGAGGGGCTGGTAATGTGTTCTCCACCTCATCATATCGAAGGAACAACTCTTTTAGGTAATCTTGCTTGTAGATTCCTGGAGGTCTAGCTTTTGCAAAGCACTGAATAGCTGCTTCCACTCTGAAAATAGGAATTATTACACGAATTTATCATAAAACATCTTGCAAGAAAATCTTTAATGTAAACTTCTAGTTCTTCTGAATTAGAAACTTTGATAAGTAATTGTACAATTGAAAACTTGGATTACTATGATTTTTAAAAAAAATGTATACAGCTTACCCCCATGACAGCTGTTCCACAAGATAGGATATGATGAGGAAACCTGTTCTGTTGAAGCCGTGTGTACAGTGAACACCTACAGATCATAAACAACGATATCAACAGTAAAACACAACCAGATATCAACAGTAAAACACAACCAGATATCAACAGTAAAACAAAACCAGATATCAACAGTAAAACACAATCAGATATCAACAGTAAAACAAAACCAGATATCAACAGTAAAACACAACCAAATATCAACAGTAAAACAAAACCAGATATCAACAGTAAAACACAACCAGAAAACAACAGTAAAACACAACCAGATATCAACAGTAAAACACAACCAGATATCAACAGTAAAACAAAACCAGATATCAACAGTAAAACACAACCAGATATCAACAGTAAAACAAAACCAGATATCAACAGTAAAACACAATCAGATATCAACAGTAAAACAAAACCAGATATCAACAGTAAAACAACCAAATATCAACAGTAAAACAAAGCCAGATATCAACAGTAAAACACAACCAGATATCAACAGTAAAACAAAACCAGATATCAACAGTAAAACAAAAGCAGATATCAACAGTAAAACACAACCAGATATCAACAGTAAAACACAAAATAGATATCAACAGTAAAACACAACCACATATCAACAGTAAAACAAAACCAGTTATCAACAGTAAAACAAAAACAGATATCAACAGTAAAACAAAACCAGATATCAACAGTAAAACACAACCAAATATCAACAGTAAAACACAACCAGATATCAACAGTAAAACAAAACCAGATATTAACAGTAAAACAAAACCAGATATCAACAGTAAAACACAACCAAATATCAACAGTAAAACACAACCAAATATCAACAGTAAAACAAAACCAGATATCAACAGTAAAACACAACCAAATATCAACAGTAAAACACAACCAGATATCAACAGTAAAACAAAACCAGATATCAACAGTAAAACACAACCAGATATC